>JACGWO010000002.1:16176091-16385522 GCA_034509735.1 Sesamum alatum
AAAGTAATTGGTCAATACCTACTCCCTGGAACAGTTTCCCACCAATCCAACGCATCTTTCTCCAATAAAGACACTGCATACCTCAACTTTGTTCAGAAGTGCATTCAATTCTGTCTAGAACTCTTTCTGTATTCCTCAACCATTCTTCTGCTTCTGCAGGATCAGTTGTACCAGCAAATACCTTCGCACCCTGTCTTCTAACTATCTCATAGTTTTTATCAATGACTACATCTTGTGTTGGGGTTGGGGTTGGGGTTGTGGTGGTGGAGCCATCCTCTGCATAAACTCTAGGAATTGTTGCATAAAAGGATTTACTTCTGGTTGGGGAACGTTTCTATTCTGGTCTTCTAACCCCTAATGTTCAGATGCATGATCATGACCCTGTACAGACTCTAATGACTCAGTTGGGCCAGCAGCGTTTTCACCTGACGCTTCCATCCCTATATGAAAATGCAATATGTATAATTAGATTCATAATATATATGTTAAGTATAACACCACATATTATCAAATAACCCCAGAGAATCCAAAACCTGGCTCTGATACCACCAAATGTAGCACCCTCTAACGGCACTACGACTATATCTTCCCTAAATATCACACTTAATGTAAACCCTGATTATATGTATAATTAAGCACATAATCTAGTCCCTGTTGAGTATATATATACACATAGTCTCCTCATCACAACAAGAGTATTTAATATCTCATCTGCAAGATCATATATACATATATAAAGTACAACAAAAATGAGACTATTATAATTAGTTCACATGCTATTCTCGCTTTTAATTCAAAATGAGACTTCTATTTCTATTTACAAGGAGGAGAAAACTGCATACTGGCCCGACCTGACTGGGATGCAAAATGTGGACCTAGCTATCGTGAGTAGGCACAGCAAAATCTACACCTGAAATTATTAGCAGAGGGATGAGCCTGCAACTCAATAAGTAAATAACCGGTACCACTATACACGCACCTCAATTATACCAACAAGACAAGAACAAGCAATGTATATAAAATATAATCAATTTAATCAAGCACATTTCATTGCTTTACTCCACGTAGTCATCCCATAACACGACAACCAATCAAACTTGTCTTTTCCTAGTTGGCTTACCAGAAAGGTGATATAGTGTTTTTCTCCACCAACTCAACCTCACTATTCATTCATATATATACATGAATCCCCTTGGCATGCCACACATGCTTATCAATCTCATTTCGCATCAAAGCTCTTTCATTTAGCATCATAGCTCTTTTTATTTCGCATCATAGCTCTTTCCACATCGCATCATAGCTCTTTCATATCGCATCATAGCTCTTTTTCATTTCATTTTGCCACATAGGCTATTCAACAAACATCAAGGGGTATTCATATTATAATTACATTTAATTTTCATTACTCCCTCGATTCCACATATCACCGTTCTTGTAAAGCCAACAGACCCGGGGGGAGTACATAAGGAGGGAGAAAGAATGCCCTTATTATTCCAAGGCAACTAGAAGGGGAGAAGGAGAAAACAGAAAGAGGCACACAGGCCCATAATCATCCATACATTCGCTCTAGGGCTCGTGATCATCCATTTCCATTCAACGCACATAATCAAGTGATCCAATAACATAAATATACGCTAAAATTCCTTGATTACCAATCACATCAATTCTCGATAAAATAAATGCGCCACATATGAAAAAATATGGTACAACTATTGGCAATAATATTTCCCATTTAGGAAGACCCTTCCTCATTATTTGTAGCTAAGTTACCCCGGGATTCCAAATCCAATAAACTTAACCTCCCAAAAGTAATGTTCTTAGAAAATAGGCAAAAATTAAACAAAACGAATTTTCAGAATAATCCAATAAATTAAAAAGAAAAATTGAAAATAACGAGAAAATCGACGGCGTCAACCGGCTGCCGCCACCAGCAGCAGTCAGCCAGCGCGCAGGTCAGCAGGCCCCTGCCTGCGTGCGCGCGCGCCTGGTCGGATGCTGTCTGCACGGCCGCGTGCCAGCAGGCTGCCGCGCGCGCGCCAGCCTGCTGACCACTAGCGTGCGCCTACCCTGCGTAGGGGCGCGCACGCAGACACCATCGTCTGCGTGCGTGGCCCTTCCAGGACGCAGTTGCGCGCGCACGCAGACTGCACAGTCTGCGTGCGTGCGCGCCTGGTGACGCCGCCATATGCGCGCGCTCGCGCATGGCCTCTCTGGCCGAGAGTCCGGGCGCGCAGGCCCTGCAGCGCGCTGGCCTGGGCGCACGCACACGGGCAGGGCGTGCCCAGCCACCCGCCTGTGCCTGACGCCCGGCCACTCTCCTGTGTACTCTCTCCCTCTCTACCTCTCGTCCGCCTCTCTCCTCTCTTTCCAAGAAAACACTCTCTTGTTCTTTTGTGTTAACAATTGAACATAGGAGGATTAATCTCGTTAAATTAATAACGTGTGATTGATCCGTCCTCTCCAAAATACTTGTTCGTTCACTAGCATGAAGTACAAGATACGTGGACGGATTGCGTGTCACGAATTAGAGGGTCTCCCATACGATATTTTGGAGCAAATCGGGGAATAACGCGAGTACCAGTTAGAAGAGGAAAACGACGAATCGGTAGGTCTCTATTTACGTTTTCGGTCTTTTTTATTTTACAATCCTATGGCCTCCATGATTGCTATGCATGTGTTTATAATTCATGAGATACACCGAACACCCGGGAATTTCAAGGGCACACCCCTTGAATGTGTTTTATTTTAATACGTTCAAATTCTATGGCTTCCGCATTCGCGCTATTCCCGGGACGATCCACACGCCTACCCAAGGCTTTCAGAATATATTGGCATATTCCTGAATTGATGGTTTTTGTATTTCAGAAAATTAATTGCAAGAAAACATTAAACATAAAAAACGATTGTGGTCGGCAGGGAGGCCGCACAGTAGGCAGCAGGCGCGCGCCTGCGCGCTCACGGCCCGCCTGCGTGCGTGCTGCTGCGCAGAAACTGCGCGAGGACAGCACTTGCGTGCGGGGGCGAGGGGCGAGTGCCCGGGCGCGCGCAGGCGCACATCCTGTGCAGGCTGCGTGCCTGGCCGGCCATGCTGGACTATTTTTTGGTTTTTTTTGTTTCGTTGTTTTCTTGCATTTCAAAAAATCTTATTTTGTCTATATTATTTTGGGAATTTTTCTAAACTAATTAACTTAGGGCATTTTAATTTTGATTGATATTTTACATTTCATAGAATTAATATTGCCTTGTTAATTATGAAAAAGGATTTTCCAACAAAAATCATTGTGCATAAGTTGCACCATCATCCAATGTTTGGTGTGAATATTTTTCGTGTAATTTCTGCATTTATTTTATGGTATGGGATATCATGAATGTTTGAATAGCATGTTTTACGTGATATGTGTATTTATGCTATTTGTGTTAATTGGATTGACGAAGGATGATCACAAAGCCCCTAAACCACATGTATAGTTTATTTATATTCATTTGTTGGGTTGTGGCTTGTGTGCCTCTTTTCATCTTTTTTCCTCTCTCTCTCTTCTAGTTGCCTTGGAATAATAAGGCTTTCTCTCTCTATCCTAATGTACTCCCCCAACTGCTGATTGGGTTTCTTATTTATGATGTAATGAGAGTAGAATTAGTGTGAGGATTTCTTTTTTGTAAATAAAAGCTGCAAGAGAAGACAAGCCCAAGGTGTTGGAGGTCCATGGAGGAGGCCATCGGGTGGCCCACGGAGGATCCATGGAGAAGAAGTCCGGTGTAGGCCCACGATGGAGAGACCCAAGAAGGTGAAGAGGACTTACAAGGCCCATAGCATGTAATGGGTTATTAAAATCTTGTAATAGCGTAGGGCCTACCCTTAGATTGACTATAGATCCACTGCGGGCTTAGTGGGTTGCATAGGTTTGGGCTTGTGATCATCCTACAGGGGCGTGCTAGGTTTTATTTTGCATGCAATGCATTTTCTATGCTTTAAGTATTCTATATGTTTTATGTATGTTTACATTTATCTTGGAATATTTCTGCTATAACGCATGCAAAACACTTAATATGTGATGAGGTCTCGTTCCATTAAAACTCTCACTTTGTTGGACCAAGTGGAACATAGACCCTTAATTAATGGACTTGGACTCTGGGAGTTCGTTCAAGCCTTCCATCCATGGCAAATTGAGGAAGCTAGTTTCAGTCGATAGCATGGTCTCACGAGTAGTGGCACGACTATCGTGCTTAAAAGAAGCTGCAATTTGTCATGAACGAAGAGTACACTCATGTTGCCTGTCTCACGAGTCGTGGGGGTAACAGTGAGTCTATGAATTGGTTGACTGGGTTGGGTCTAACGCCCGAGTAACGTGATTCACTTGCAGTCCTCGGGATCACGTAAAAGTGTGAGGCAGTTATCTTGGGAATCTCGTGGAACGAAAATGGTATGGAATACCTCCCACAGGTTGTTTTCCATGCGAATCGTAAAAGTGGGGCATGGGAGAGATCGCTGTGGATCCCGAGCCCACTAGGAAAGCATTTCCCGAAAACAACATTGAGAGTGCCGTTTTTTCGTAGAAATAGTGGGAGAGGTTAAGGACTAAAGACCGAGTCTTAACCTAAATATTACTTCATTCTGCTTATTATTTTCTACTTTATATATTGTGAATGTCCAAGTATTCACGAAACACATTATTAAGAGGCTTATTAAATAGGAAGCAACTACACGAATTGACTGCGAAATCTTAAGATGGTCTTGGATTTCCAAAACCTTAACTCACATGCCGGATGAGGACGTTCCTCAACCCTTGCCGGAGGGGTCAACAACTAAAGCAACGCTTGGCGTTCAAAAGTTGAAGGACGACCACCGGAAAAGTATGTCATAATGATGTTGGCTCAACTATGCTTCGTTTGCATCATGTCTGTATAGTCCCGAACCAGCATGTAGGGTATAATGCAACAAAGGCATTTTTAAAGCTATGATGATGGAAGGGATGTCTGTACAAAGAACATGGAGTAATGATGCAATCCCTTGTGGAAAGGCTTAAAATATCTCCACGTTAGTCTTGAAATAGAGACGTACATTGACATGATCCTTCAGTGTCACACCCCAAACAATAATACAATTTATTACCGCTTAACGTTATACATTAACAACATAACTTTTATAGATAACATAAACCAGTTCACAGTTGGTTATATAACATACTTTATCAGCGTAAATAGCAAAAGTATTTGCTCATCTATAACATTTATACATCTCTGTTTCACATATGGCAGCATAGACTATTATAACATGTTCACAAGCCATCTTCACTTCTTATATGTTGTTAACAATCTCAAAATATCTGACTTCTATCCTATTGACTTGTGAGGAGAACACTGCATACTGGCCCGACCTGACTTTGCAAGCACAACGTAGACTTATTCCTCGAGAATGGACACGATCAAAATCTATGCCTGAAAAATATTGCAGAGGAGTGAGCCTGCGACTCAATAAGTAAATAACCGGCTCTGCTTATACATGCATAACGAATTCAGTTCAACAAAAATAGAAAATGAACAAGTAATAACATAGTCATCAAATTACATTCCAACACATCTCATTTTATTAACAACGTAATCATCTCACAACAAGACAAACAATCAAATTCTTCCTTTCCTAGTATGCTCACATGATGGTGATATAGTGTCTTTCTCCACCCAACTCGTCTCACTATTCATCATATTATAATTAAGTGAATTTCCCCTTTTTAAGCCACGAAGAGCCGCCGGTGCCATTGAATCATCGGGGCCGTTAATTTTTTTCCACGAAGAGCCACCGAGACCAATATATCCACGAAGAGCACCAAGGCCAATATATCCACGAAGAGCCATAAAGGCCAATTTATCCACGAAGAGTCATCGGGGCCGTTAATTGTTTTCCACGAAGAGCCACCGAGACCAATAAAAGGGGTTTCACATACAAAGTCTATCTAGTTTCCTTAACTCCCTCATTTCCACATATCACTTCTCTTGTGAGCAACTAGTCAAGTAAGACCACAGATCAACACATATCTTCAATCACAGTATAAGCCAAAATGTCATGTAACTCATGGTACATGCATAATATACTTTCTCTTCTTGCTTCCACAACTCATAATCATGTACTTCATACAACAAAGTAATATGAATACAACAACACACATATAGATCGTACTAATCAATCAGTTACATAAGAGCAATATCAAGAGAGAAAGAAACATATATAGGCATCGGTAATTATTTACTTACTTAAGAGTAATATCAAGAGGAAAAGGACATATATAGGCATCGCTAATTATTTACTTACTAAATGTACCGATCGCCGATGGTCTTAGTTCATGGTCTGCGTTTTTCCCAATGGTTCCAGCTCCTAACAATATTCCCAATATATTTATTTAATATAACACGTTTAGCAATGAAAATCAAAAGATGAATACTTATGTCCTTATTCATCAATCTCTTCCAAACAGAATTGACAGCACTTCTGTCCTATCTTACAAGTTTTCTACAGACCAATGTATAGATGATATCAGTATGAATTTTACTACAGTTATTCCTCTTTGTCTCTAGTTTCATCTCCAACAAGAATCATACGAATTGGATCAGTATCTAAAGAGTTATTAAGGTTTTAATACAACCTGTTCTGTACTGTCACAGATTCGGTTACGCTACTTCAAAATTCTATCAAAATTCACACAACCGTTCAAAAGTCCTGATATTCTCACAATACGACATAATATTTGTCTAGTTTCATTGTAAATAAGAATAACACAATTTCAACCTTTATATCTCAAGTTATAAGCTTTTTAGTACACCTTGTCTGATTTCCCGCAGAAACAGGGCAATAGAATGTTTCCATATTTTTACCAATTCAAAACGATGGATTTAGCTTCTGCTCAAAACTAGAAAGTTATAGAGGACATCCTAAAGTTTTCACAGACACCAAGATCCCCAATTTTGGACCGATAAAAATCAAGATTTACCCCAAAAACCGTGACTGTTCCGGCAGATTTTTACTCTGTTACCATGCATGTTAACTTAACTCATTTCTTTCTTGGATTCCAGCCTTCATCTTAGCTCAAACTCGAAATTCAGAAAATTAGAGATGAAAATACTTACCAAATCAGTGGTGTAACTTCCTAAGATTGCTGAAAATGAAGAAACCACAATTTCTTTCCTCTTCTTCTTTCTTCTTCTTCTCTCTTTCTCTTCCTCTTTTCTTTCCACCGCCTCCCTCTTCTCTCTTTTGTCTTTTGCTCTCTTCTACTCTCTTCTATAAGGGTATAGCTGATGGTTTTTCCTATATCCTTCTATATGCTTCTCAACTAATGTTTATCTATATATATATATGAGTCTAGTTATGTGTCTAGATATGTAGGTGTACACATAGGTCTATATAGGTGTATAAATACACATATTATATTCAAGACATGTTGATAAGGTTACTTTTATTTTTGTCTTGAAGTGTAGTATTCTATACATATACATGTATATATATATTATAAAATGCTACTATTTCATATGTGGTATTAAGACTTTATCTATTTCCCCCTCATCTTTACAAGTATAGATTTTGACTCCCACATTCATATTATACAAATATTCATACGTCTATAATAATTTATTTCTTCCTTTCAATTATCTCATTAACCATAATTATTATATAAATCAACACATATCCACTTTTTTGTACTAATAATTCATAATTGTATATAAAAATTTCGGGGGCGTCACATTCAGTCTCTTCCTTCCTCCTACGAACTAGTAATAATCAACATGAATGAGCTTAGTAAAGATCTTCATAGGTTGGTAATTATGTTGGTCTAGTACGAAGCAGCGATTGCAAAATCTGCATCGTCGGTACTAGTAGGAGAGGCTTCAACCTCCATGGCGAAAGGCAAGGGTGCCAGACCCCAAAAGAGGAAGAAGGGTAAGGTGGCATCAACTATTAAGCACTTCAAGTGTTGTTCCTTTACAACACAAGGTGGGGGTAAAGGAAAGAGCAAAAATGTTCAGCAGTCAAGTTCATAGATTTCTAAGAACGTAAGCATTCACTGCCGTGAAGAGGGCCATTGGAAAAGAGAGTATTCTAAACCCCTCTCCAATGTAGGTAAAATTTGATATTAAGTATTAACATGATCACTTTTACTCTATTTGGTATTTGATACCGTTCCTGTCACAAATCTGCGGGTGGTTTGCAGAAAGTGAATAAGGAAGGTCCATTGCTGAAAAAGACTAGAGACTTATTAGGCCTATAATCGTGATCATGTTAGGATAGTCTATAGGAATTACGTAACCTAGCATGATCAAAAGTATGTCTCTTTGTTGGACAAAGATATTATTACATATTTGATTCACAAAATTAGTGAATATTGATTCATGTTTGCTAGTAGTTACACGTAAATTCCTAGAAAACCATCCCATAAAAGGTTTATGAATACTCAGAATTCAAATTATCTAAATGGATTAATCAAGACCAACTTATAGATTTGGCATCCGTAGCAACTAGGGCGGATCGAAAAGGCCGTGTATTTAGTGGGAGCTCTTGAGCATCCAGCTGAGAATGAAATTCCCAGTTAAACGTTTCCTGTAAAGGCCAAGTATGACGGTCACTGATAAAGGGAACGATCGAGCCTCGTTGGACGAAGATCGATCGAAGTTTCACCCAATTACCTTAGCCCGTGTAAATGTAGACTCAAAAATTGCCAAAGTTGCCATAGTTTGGCATGTCTGTGTCACGACAAAGTCCTTGAGCATGTAGAAGGATCCTACATACGTGAAGGGACTAGTGGGAGACAAATTAGACTTAGTGTCTGATTTGTACAGGTTTACGACATAATAATGCTAACATTGCTTATAATCGCATTTCTCACTTAAACTGATTATATTCTTGTTCCCTTAAGAACGAACCTGAATCTCGTAAGAGGTACGAGTGATCGGGATATGTTCAGTCAAATTTGGATAGAAATCAAATGACCTGCGGAACGTGATGTTTGACATGGTAGTGGGATTTATGGAGAGGAGCCATAGAATCCGCTAGAAAATCCAAACACGGTTTGAAACACCGCATAACTGGAATATTCGTTTTGACGAGCTCATCGAAGTATGAATCGGTCTTAAAACGACGTAGGTGATCAGTGGGAGTAGAAATAGAGTACCAAGTGTTTAAGTGTGTAATGTCTTGATTCATGGATGAATTCAAGACATTAGGAACCACTAAAACACAATCGTAACTCATGAAAATTCTCCATGACATTTTAGGGTTCCCACATACATATCATGAATTGAGCTTTTTAAAGACTCAGTCATGGTAGACTGATGAGAAAACTTAGATTTGTAGAGGGACATGTTTTTCGAGACTTAGTCATGATAAGACTGATGAGAAAGCTTAGATACTATGAATAAACATCAAGCCATTCAAGACTTAGTCACGGTGGACTAATGAGAAGGCTTGGATGTTGAGTATCCCCTACGTCTTAACCCTAGGAAAACATACGATATGTTTACTCGGTGCATAGGAACCGATGTTGAGTGTGCTTCTTGCATGACTCAACATAAATCGGTAATGCACTGAGGGGTTTGAAGACAGCAATCAAGAACAATCCTTAGTACCTGAATAAGGACTAAAGATGTATTCTCGATGCACCATCTATGGAGAGTTGTTTTTGGAAGGCCAAAGCGATACTAGCTTCCAGAGTCTAGTGAAAACGGTTAGTCTCAAAGGTATGCACAATTAGACCTAATGACGATTGCACTGGATAGTGGTCATGGATGAAGACCGCGTCCATAGGATGGACATGGTGCCTAGCACGGCCAAGCCATGTTCGCCTATATGGCAGACAACCAGGCTATGGCAATAGTATTGGCACGAGATTGAAACGTTATGTCGATCGGCCCGGGAGATGAACGCGAATAGCGGAAGCGCGAAAGATTGCATAATAAAAATTGCAAAGCATAATTAAATAGAATTTAAAGCATGCATAACATACATAAACGGATCAAGGGGTGAGCCCTTGATTCTCCGAGGTGTTCGGTGTATCTCATGTTCAATAAAACACAACATGGAGGCTGTAGAATTTGAACCGAAAAACATAATTAAAGAACCTACCCGGTTGTAGTTTTCTCTTTATTCGGCTACATGCATTGTTCCCCGTTTTGCACCAAGATCTCAAGAAAGAGACCCTCTAAAGCATCTCACTTGCTACACCGGAAAGAAAATAACCCTTGTGCTAGCAAGAAATTATTTGGGGAGAAGAGACATCGATACACGCTATCAATTAACGCAATAGACGTCTCTTATGTTGTAGCTTGAATAAATCAAGGAGAACAAAGTAGAAATCTTGGAGATTAAGGAAGGGGATGGATGACAACTTGAGAGAGATTGTGAGATGAGAGTTGTAGAGATTAGTAGGTGTATGTGTGTGTTTTTGAGTATTTATAGAAAATAGAATTTCCTATTCCTACTCAACCTTTTCTAAAGAGGCACACTTGACTAGGATTTTGACCTAGTCAAACTAGGCTTTGATTAAGTCAAATCAATCATGGCCCTTCATCTCATCAATCCCTTGATCAAATCTTGTCCATCCATTTTGATGGGCTTTATGGAATGGGCCTATTTAATTCTAAATTAAATAGTCCCATGGACTTTATATTAAATCCTATTTAATATACCAAGCTCATTAATTAATTAATGAAATGGATTCGGCAAGAGGTGATTATTCTGTAAGATGGTCATTATAAGCCTTGTCCAGTGCAGTTGGAGTATGTAGCAAGGATGGTGGATTCCAAGATAGGATCTATCCCCTGTCAGTATATGACGGTGATGTTGGAATAGGTGACCAGAAAGCCAATGGGTTTGACAATTTGTAACCTATCCGACAACTTGATGTGAATGTAATATTATTATGTGATGAATAAGATGAGTGTTCGTCACCAATGGTACCTTCTTTGTTGCGCTCATCTTACATTTGTTAAAACGGTGTTTAACTTATATCGCAACAAAGCCCACAGACCATGGATAACAACTCATGCAGTTTGGCCACGCATTGGATGGCGGTCATGAAACCAACTGATTAAGAGTTAGGTCTGAAACGTTCCAAGTCGAGGACCTCGAGACAGGGCATCGAGAGTCCTATTGATACTTGCGTCAAGAGTCGTGCTCATTAGATGAGTGTCGTGTTTCATCGGCGACAGGCGTGGGACGCCTACACGATCTTCATGAGTTGGTCAACTGGGGTCGACCTGACTGGACTGACTCGCGGGGATCATCATATGAAAGCCTTGGAGGCTTGGTCGGTATGATTGGTTTTCCCCGGTTCCGATAGTACGGGAGTAATCCTCAGACTTGAGGGATCATGGCAGTCGCGTGCACATGACGGCTGTATCTTGGATCTGGCGAGAGGTAATCATTCTGTAAGATGATTATCATAAGCCTTGTCCAGTGCAGTCGGAATGTGTAGCAAGGACGGTGGATTCCAAGAAGAGGATCCGTCCCCTGTCAGTATGTGACAGAGGTATCTCCTATGCACTCGGAGACACGTTCATGCTGTTTGAAGCTGTGGCCACAGTGGTTGGTCGAACAGGGAATGATTTTCTGTGTCGACGCAATAAAGTATACGTGATCTCGAGTATTAAACATCGATGCCTAGTCAAGGATGGGAACCGACGCCTAATTCCATACCCTAGACGGGAGATGGTAGACGGAAGGATCATACCCGTACGGAATTGGCGCCTAAATGTTCACGCCAATTCACCTAGTCTCTAGTGCCATGCACCGTTGCCAGACGGCCACCCATGGTAATCGGCCCTTGTGGGACACGGGCCCAAGTCTAGCTGAGGGTGAACCTAAAGGGTCACACACAAATCACCGAGGAGGTTGAGAGATCGACTTGGAGTCAATCTCGAAGGATAAGATAAGTAATTGGATTACTTAAGGGAAAGTCCATTGGATGGACGGGTCGATATTGTATCGAGCTTTCGTTTAATCGGTAAATTGGATTTTCGATTAAATATGAAAAGTTGAGACGTTGAGACGTTGGATCTTTTAATTGGATTAAAAGATCAACGGAATAATTTAAATGGACATTAAATTGAATTTAATGTTGGATTCGTCGTAATTGGATTACGATAAAACCCGGTCCGTTAAATTATACCCGAGAGGAGAAATAATTCCTATTTTGGAATAGGAAGAAGTTGGACTTCTTTCCTTATTTAAACATGGCCGACATGGTCCCTTGGAGGAAGCAAAATCAGCCATGTTTCATGCTAGATGGTATGTTGACTTTTCTCTTTCGGAAAGAGACAAATCAACTCCAAATAATGAGGAAAGGTTTTCCTAAAACGAGAAAATAATATTACCAATATTTGTGTTTTAGTTTTCACACGTTGTGCACATATTCATTTATTATTTTGGATATTTATGATTGGAAATCATATGTTGTTGGTATTTTGTAATTATATGATTGGATCATGTGATTATGTGTGTTGGATGGAAATGGATGATCGCGAGCCCTAGACCGAATGTATGGTTTATTTTCTGTTGGGCCTGTGTGCCTCTTTTACTGCTTTCTCCTTCTCTCTTTCTAGTTGCCTTGGAATAATAAGGCATTCTACCTCCCTCCTTATGTACTCCCCCCGGGTTTTCGCTGGGGTTTCTATTTTTAATATGTAATGAGAGTAGGCTCGGAGTGAGGTTTCTATTTTTGTAATTGGTGGAGAAGAAGGAAGGACCACATGGAGAGCCCAGACGGGAGGCCCCCTTGGAGTTTTCCATGAAGTGAAGAAAGAGAAAAAGAGACCAAGGCCCATCAGCATGATGATTGAGTTACTATTAATGTAATAGTATAGGACCAACCCTAGATTGACCATAGATCCACTGCGGGCTTAGTGGGTCGCATAGGATTCGGGCTCGTGATCATCCAACAGGGGCGTCCTAGGCTTTAATTTTGCATGTGGTTATGATGATGAATGAATGGGTTGTTTATTTATCGTATAACTGCTGTGGATGGTTTATTTAGGCATTATGGATGTATGTGTAGATATTTATTTATTTGAGATCTCGGTCATTACTTACTCTCACATTGGTTGGACCAATGTCAAAATATTAGACCTTAGACAAAGTGGACATGAACTCTAAGAGTTTGTCCATGCCTTCCAATCCATGGCATAGTGAGGAAGCTGCTTTAGGTCAATAGCGTGGTCTCACGAGTCGTAGCACGTTATTGTACTTAAAGGAAGCTGCATTATGTCATGAACGAAAAGCGGGCTGCTGCTACCTGTCTCACGAGTCGTGGGGGTACCAGTGGGTCCGTGGCTCGGTCGATTGGGTTGGGTTTAATGCCCAATTAACATAATTCGCTTGGAGTCCTCAGGATCATGTGAAGGGGTGAGGCAATAATCTTGGGAATCTCGTGGAACGAGAATGGTATGGAATACTGAAAGATTATGTGGATCGTCCCGGGAAAAGCGCGAATGCGGAAGCGCGGTATAATTAAAAAAATAAATGCGGAATTTAAACATGCTTTTAAATTCAAACACGTTTCAAAGGGTGTGCCTTTGAAATTTCCCGGGCGTTCGGTGTATCTCATGAACGAATAACATAAAATAAATCATGGAGGCCATAGGGTTGGAAAATAAAAGAGGACGAAAAACATAAACGAGACCTACCCGTTGTCGTTTTCGTCTTCAACGGCTACACGCGTTGTTCCCCGTTTTGCACCAAGATCTCGTTCTTGAGACCCTCCAAATCGTGACACACGATCCACCCACGTATCTTGCACGTCGTGCTAGCAACGAACAAGTTTATGTTTTTGGAGTGGATGAATCAACGACACGTTATGAATTAACGGTATTGATTCATCAAGTTCTAATGTTCCAAGAACAAGAGAACAAAGAAAATAATTTTCTTTGGAGAGAGAAAGAGGCGAACGAGAGATGAGAGGGAGAGATCCGTGTGTGTGTGTAGTAGTGTGTGTGTTGGAGATTCATCATCATGTAAATTGTAGGATGCTAGGGGTTTATATAGAAGAGGAGTTTTAATCCTCTTTAAACTCCTCTTTTAAGAACTCTAATTTGACTAGGATTTTGACCTAGTCAAAGTCCTAGTCAAACTAGTGTTTTGACCTAGTCAAAACGATCCTAGCCATCCATCTCTCCCATTAATCTCAACCGTTGATTTGATTTAATTTAATTTAATGGAAATATTTAAAACCTATTTAAATATTTCCAAGAGGCTAAAATAAATATAAATATTATTTAAGCCCATTAAATAAATCCTTTTGATAAATCCAATTTATCAATTTAATTCCTTCTATCAAATAGAAAGAATTATTTCTCCAAGAAAAATAAAGGTCCCGATTAAATCTAATTTAAAACATTCCTTCACTCCAATATTTAATTCCAAATTAAATATTTAATTGTGTGTGGATAGTGTGTGACTCTTTAGGTTCACCATTCAGCTAGACTTGGTCGGATTCCTAGAATCCGTCCGTTACCATGGGTGGCCATCTAGCAACGGTCCATGGCACTAGAGACTAGGTGAAATATTCAGGGATGAACATTTAGGCTCTAACAGTACGCTTGTCCTTCTGTCTTCGGTCTCATCACTTAGTGTCTAGGGCACGGAAAATGCAGGTACCCATTTTGGACCTAAGTGTCGGTCTGTCCTCACTAAACGCCGCAAGGGAATCCTTCCCTTCTGTTCAGTCACTGTGGCCACAGTTTTAGGGACAAGACCTAGAGTATACATGAGACTCAACTGCCAAAACTATTGACAGGAGACAGATCCTTTCTTGGAAACTACTGTCACTTTGCACACCAGAACTGCACTAGACATGGCTTATGACTACCAAAGAGAATTCTGGCAATCTCTCACCATATCTAAGATACAGCCCTGATGTACAGGTAAACTCAGCAATTCCTCAAGTCAAAGGACTTGACCTGTACCGTTGGAACCGGGAATACTCGTCATACCTTGCAGACCATACTCAAGGTCCTCCGTAAGACGGTTCCCGCGAGTCACCTCAGTCAGCTGCATCCTAGCAGGCTAACCCACTAACACTGCTTAGACGATCCTCGTCACCCGTCGATGAAACACGACAGCAGATGCTTAGTGCAAGTCTCAAATGGAATCCCGGTACCCATTTTCGGGATTCCTTGACTTGGAGATTTCCGGACTGATTCGGGAAGACTGATTCCATGGACCTACCTCCAAGCGTAGTCCCAGTCCCCGAAATTGATTCTCAGTCCGTGGGCTTTGTTTGCATAGTGAACAGATATAGAAAAGTGAACACAAACAAAGTAATGCCAAATGAAATTCACTTCTTTATTCATTAATGATTTATCAAAACACTTATAATTGTCTAGACATAGGTTACATATACCCAGCCAAAATTGGCTTACATGGTCACCTATTCTAACAATCTCCCACTTGACCTTTAAAGCCAATCACCCATATGCCTAATCCCCATCTTCTCAAGATGTTGCGTATGAGCACTTTGCGACATAGGCTTTGTCAGCGGGTCTGCTGTGTTGTCTGCTGAGTTGACTCGGTCCATCCGAACGTCACCTCTTCCTACCATTTCTCCAAGAAGATGGTAGCGTCTAAGAATGTGTTTGGAACGGTGGTGAGATCTCGGTTCCTTCGCTTGCGCTATTGCACCGTTGTTATCACAGAAGATGACAACGGGCTCGGCGATGCTAGGCACCACACCCAACTCTTGGATGTAGTTTCTCATCCAAACCGCTTCCTTGGCAGCTTCTGAAGCCGCTATGTATTCAGCCTCAGTGGTGGAGTCAGCAGTGGTTGCTTGCTTGGAACTTTTCCAAGTCACCACTCCTCCGTTGAGTTTGAATACATACCCTGATTGAGACTTGGCATCATCGTCATCAGACTGGAAGCTAGCGTCGCTAAAGCCTTCCAGAATTAGTTTTCCATTGCCATAGACTAAGAACATTTCCTTAGTCCTCCTTAGGTACTTAAGGATGCCCTTAACTGCATTCCAATGTGCCTCTCCTGCACAGGACTGATATCTGCTTGTCACGCTCAAAGCGTATGCAATGTCAGGCCTGGTGCAGTGGACCGCATATTGGATGCTACCTACGGCAGACGCATAGGGGATGACTTTCATCTTTTCAAGTTCCTCATCAGTCTGCGGGGACTGTTTCTTGGACAACTTGATCCCATGCCTCATAGGAAGGAACCCTCGTTTGGAGTTGTCCATTCGATATCTCTTTAGGACTTTCTCCACATACGAGTTTTGGGTGAGCCCTAACATCCTTTTAGATCTGTCCCTGACAATCTGGATGCCTAGGATGTAGGATGCTTCACCCAAGTCCTTCATGGAAAACTTGGTTGACAGCCATGCTTTCGTGTTTCCTAACATTCTGACGTCATTTCCAATGAGCAGAATGTCATCCACGTAAAGCACTAGGAACACTATGGAGCTCCCACTGACCTTCTTGTATACACAAGGGTCGGATTCGTTTTTGATGAAGTCATAACCCCGTATTACCTCATCAAATCGAATGTTCCAACTCCGGGAAGCTTGTTTGAGGCCATAGATGGACTTCTGGAGACGACAGACCTTCTGTTCTTCTCCAGTGACCGTGAAACCCTCCGGCTGATCCATATAGATCTCTTCTTCAACGAAACCGTTGAGGAAGGCCGTTTTCACGTCCATCTGCCATATTTCATAGTCATACCATGCTGCTATGGCAAGCAGGATCCGAATGGATTTAGCCATGGCTACTGGCGAGTAGGTATCCTCAAAATCGACCCCGGGTCGTTGAGTGTATCCCTTAGCTACAAGCCTAGCCTTGAAGGTAGTGACCTCTCCATCAACGCCGAGTTTGCGCTTGTAGACCCACTTACAGCCCACTGGCTTAACACCTTTCGGTGGATCTACAAGTCTCCAAACTTGGTTCTCGCTCATGGAGTCCATTTCGGTTTTCATGGCCTCAAGCCATTTCCCAGAGTCGATGTCTGACATCGCTTCCCCGTATGTCTTAGGATCGTTATCCAGAAGATCGGTCGCACCTAGAAATCCATATCTCACTGGAGGTCTGGATTCTCTAGTGGACCTTCGGAGAACGGGAACGTTAGTGGTAACTGTGGGCGCTGACTGTATCAGAGCCGGCGGTTCAGGGACCGGGACTGGCCTTTCTTGAGGTTGTCCTTCATGCCTAGCATGTTGGACTTCTCTAGGTTGGTCAGTCCTCCTAGTGTCTATCCTGAATCCTCTAGGTGAGGTTTCCGCGACTGTTTCTGATGGCTGAGTTCCATCACTTGATTCCTCAAGGATCAGCTCATCAGGTTGGATATCCTCTGGGAAGCCTTGCTGCATTCCTTGAAACAAATACCTTTTGTTCCAAAGGGTCATAAAAGTAATAACCCGCAGTTTCTTTAGGGTATCCAACGAACCTGCATAGGCTAGACCTGGATTCTAGCTTATCTCCCACTAACCTCTTGACGTATGCGGGGCTACCCACACTTTCAAGTAGTTGTAGGATGCAGGCTTGCCGTGCCATATCTCATATGGCGTTTGGGTCACTACACTAGTAGGCGCCAAATTCAATAACTTGGCTGCCGTTTCTAATGCATAACCCCAAAACGATAGGGGCAATTTGGTAAAACTCATCATGGAACGAACCATGTCCAACAGGGTTCGGTTCCTCCTTTCAGAGACGCCATTTAACTGTGGTGTTCCGGGAGGTGTCCATTCTGATATTATACCATGTTCCTTTAGATAATCTAGGAATTCGGCACTAAGGTATTCACCGCCTCGGTCTGACCGTAGGACTTTAATTTTGCAGTTGGTTTGATTCTCCACTTCAAGTCTGAATTCTTTAAACCTCTCAAGAGCTTCAGACTTGTACCTCATCAGGTAAACATAACCATACCGTGAATGATCATCGGTGAAGGTTATGAAGTAGGAGAACCCACCTCGGGCCTGCGTCCTTAGTGGTCCACACACGTCTGTATGGACCAAGTCCAACAGACCTGTGGCAAGCCTGCTTTGTCCTACAAAGGGCTTCTTGGTCATTTTCCCTCTTAGACAAGATTCACAAGTTGGTAGATTACTCAAGTCCCCAACCTCTAGGTTCTTTGAGTCTACCAACCTTTTCATCCTATCTTGGGATATGTGACCTAGCCTAGCGTGCCACAGACGTGCGTTCCCGTTATTATCTAATTTCCGTTTGTGTTGAGCGTTAAGAACGAAATTCGTTTGTTGCAAGATATAGAGCCCATTATGTAATGTACCAAGTAGATGAGTACCAAGTAGATGAGCAATTCCACACCTCATCAAATAAAAGCAATTTTATTGATTTTAAACTCATAACCATTATTGTCTAACAATGGAATGGAAATGATGTTTTTAATCATACTGGGTACAAAATAAACTTGCTCTAATTCTATGCTAATGGTATCACTAATAACTAAAGTGGCGGATCCTACTGCTTCTGCCGAGATGGCCTTGCCATTTCCGAGCTTCAGGATCATGTCCCCGCTACTTAGTTTTCTGCTTCTTTTCAACACCTGCAGGTCATTGCAAATGTGAGCTCCACAGCCGGTATCCAATACCCAAGAGGCAGAATTAGTGACCATGTTAACCTCAATCACAAATATACCTTGGTTTGAGAAAGAGTTTGGGGCACTCTCTCTTCCAATGCCCTTTCTCACGGCAGTTGATACATATGTCATATGCCTTCGACTGTTGCTTGGAGACAACCTTTCCCTTTCCTTTGCCTTTCCCCTCTTTGGCAATGGGAACACTCTGAGTGTTCGTAGCTGCTATGACTGCCTTTCCCTTCCCTTTCTTCCTTTTCCAACGTCCGGCGCCCTTGCCTTTCGTCTTGGAAGTAGAAGCACCTCCAAACAATACCGAAGGCGTGGACTTCTTAGTCGTTGCCTCGTATTGCACCAACATATTGATCAACTCATGAATACCCTTCTCAAGTGCATTCATGTTGAAGTTGACAATAAATTGATCAAAGGAGGGTGGGAGTGACTGAAGGATCACATCTATGTACGTTTCGTTATCGAGACCTGCCTTTAGGTCCTCGAGCTTTTCCACTAGGGTAAGCATTTTAACCCCATGCTCTTGTACAGAGGATCCTTCTGTCATTTTAGTTCCAAAAACGCCTTGGTTGCGACATACCTAGTATGCCGGTCCGGGACTGCATAGCAATCCTTAAGGCGAGCCATTATGGAAGGGACATCGTCTAGCCTTTCATATTGCTTTTGAATCTTATTGGTCATCGAAGCAAGTATGATGCTACGAACCTTCCGGTTATCCTTATGCCAAGTCTCGAACGTCTCACGTTCCTCTGGCGTGGATCCTTCCGGTAAGGTCCTAGGGAGAGGCTCGTCCATGACGTAGCCTTGGTTCTCATAATCCAGGACTATCCTGAGATTGCGCAACCAGTCGTTGTAGTTGGTTCCATTAAATTTATTTGTCTCAAGAATGGTTGAAAGTGGGTTCTTAGACATTTTAAAATCTACATGTTGAAAACAACGCGCGATCAGCAGAAAGTAAAGACGGTGGTTTGATAAAAATAATTAAATGCTTGGTCTTTAGTCATTTAATCCTCCCACTATTTATACGAAAACACGGTACTCTCAAACGTAGTTTTCGGGAAATCCTTTCCTAGTGGGCTTGGGATCCACAGCGATTTTTCCCATACCCCGCTTTTACGATTCGCATGGAAAAGATCCTGTGGAGGTATTCCATACCATTCTCGTTCCACGAGATTCCCAAGATTATTGCCTCACCCTTTTGCATGATCCCGAGGACTCCAAGCGAATCATGCTAATTAGGCGTTAGACCCGACCCAATCGACCGAGCCATGGACCCACTAGTACCCCCCACGACTCGTGAGACAGGTAGCAGCAGCCCATTTTTCGTTCATGACATAGTGCAGCTTCCTTTAAGTACAATAACGTGCCACGACTCGTGAGACCACGCTATTGACCTAAAACAGCTTCCTCACTATGCCACGGATTGGAAGGCATGGACGAACTCCTAGAGTTCATGTCCACTTTATCTAGGGTCTAATATTTTAACATTGGTCCAACCAATGTGAGAGTAATAATGACCGAGATCTCATACTATATCCATACATTCATCCATAATGCATAAATAAAATCCATCCATAGCAGTCATATGATAAATAAAAGCCATTCATCCATCATAACAACCACATGCAAAATTAAAGCCTAGCACGCCCCTGTTGGATGATCACAAGCCCGAATCCTATGCGATCCACTGAGCCCGCAGTGGATCTATGGTCAATCTAGGGTTGGTCCTATACTATTACAATAATAGTAACCCAATCATCATTCTGATGGGCCTTGGTCTCTTTTTCTCTTTCTTCACTTCATGGAAAACGCCAAGGGACCTCCGGTCTGGGCTCTCCATGTGGTCCTTCCTTCTTCTCCACCAATTACAAAAATGGAAACCTCACTCCTAGTCTACTCTCATTACATATAAAAAAATTAGAAACCCCAGCGAAACCCCGGGGGGAGTACATAAGGAGGGAGGTAGAAAGCCTTATTATTCCAAGGCACTAGAAAGAGAGAAGGAGAAAGCAGTTTAAAGAGGCACACAGGCCCAACAGTAAATTAAACCATACATTCGGTCTAGGGCTCGTGATCATCCATTTCCATCCAACACACATAATTACATGATCCAATCACATAATCATAATATTCCAACAACACATGATTTCCAATCACATCAATCCAAGATGAAAATAAATGAACATGTGCGTAACGTGTGAAAAATAAAACACAAATATTGGTAATAAAATTTTTCTCGTTTTAGGAAAACCTTTCCTCATTATTTTAAGTAAAATAACCCCGGGATTCTAAATCCAATTTATTTTACTCCTAAAATAATGTCTTTAGGAATTTAGGCAAAATTGAACCCAAAAAACGAATTTTCAGAATTAATTCAAAATTAAAACTGAAAATAAATTTAAAAAATAAAATAATAATGCTAGGGTTTCAAAAAACCCTAGCTGCAGCAGCCGCCGGCCGCCGCCACCAGGCAGCAGGCCCAGCCTGCCGCCCCTGCGCGCGCAGGCACTGCCTGGCCGGGCGCGCGCGGGCAGGCCCCTTGCCTGCGTGCGCGCGCGCCTGGCCGGCAGCGCGCTGCGCGGCCTGGTGCTCCGGCAGGCCAACGCGCGCGCAGGCTCCTTTGCCTGTGCGCGCGCGCTGGCCTGCTGGCCACCGGCCGCGTCCCTGCGTCGCGCGCAGAGCGCGCGCGCAGACGCGCACTGGGCGTGCCTGCCGGGCGCGCGCGCGCGCAGACGCCTCCGTCTGCGTGCGCGCGCGCCTGGCGGCGCGCCTGGTGCCCGTCCGCGCGCGGGCTCCTCCGCCCGCCAGCCTTGCGCGCGCGCGCGCATGGGCGCGCCTGCCGGGCGCGCGCGCGCAGACACCTCTGTCTGCCCGCGCGCGCGCCTGGAGGCGTTTCCATGCGCGCACGCCCGCGCAGCCAACCCGGCTGCGCGCTGCCCCTGCGCGGCCGGCAGCGCGCGCGCGCGCAGGCTTCCCATGCCTGCGCGCGTCTGCCCTGCCGGCAGCGCTCGGCTGCGCGCGGCCAGCCTTCCCGGCTGGCCGGCTGTGACGTTTTCTCGTTTTTCAGATTAATTCCCATCCCGATTCCCAAGAAAAACAGAAAATACCAATATTCAGCAATTCACACGAATTAAAAGCAATAAAATAACATGCTTCAAGAATCAAGAAATTCAAGATTTAATTACAACATGCTATTTCACGTTTCATGCTTAAAACGCACATAAACCCTAGGCCTATACACCGAACCGGGCTCTGATACCACTGAAAGATTATGTGGATCGTCCCGGGAAAAGCGCGAATGCGGAAGCGCGGTATAATTAAAAAAATAAATGCGGAATTTAAACATGCTTTTAAATTAAAACACGTTTCAAAGGGTGTGCCTTTGAAATTTCCCGGGCGTTCGGTGTATCTCATGAACGAATAACATAAAATAAATCATGGAGGCCATAGGGTTGGAAAATAAAAGAGGACGAAAAACATAAACGAGACCTACCCGTTGTCGTTTTCGTCTTCAACGGCTACACGCGTTGTTCCCCGTTTTGCACCAAGATCTCGTTCTTGAGACCCTCCAAATCGTGACACACGATCCACCCACGTATCTTGCACGTCGTGCTAGCAACGAACAAGTTTATGTTTTTGGAGTGGATGAATCAACGACACGTTATGAATTAACGGTATTGATTCATCAAGTTCTAATGTTCCAAGAACAAGAGAACAAAGAAAATAATTTTCTTTGGAGAGAGAAAGAGGCGAACGAGAGATGAGAGGGAGAGATCCGTGTGTGTGTGTAGTAGTGTGTGTGTTGGAGATTCATCATCATGTAAATTGTAGGATGCTAGGGGTTTATATAGAAGAGGAGTTTTAATCCTCTTTAAACTCCTCTTTTAAGAACTCTAATTTGACTAGGATTTTGACCTAGTCAAAGTCCTAGTCAAACTAGTGTTTTGACCTAGTCAAAACGATCCTAGCCATCCATCTCTCCCATTAATCTCAACCGTTGATTTGATTTAATTTAATTTAATGGAAATATTTAAAACCTATTTAAATATTTCCAAGAGGCTAAAATAAATATAAATATTATTTAAGCCCATTAAATAAATCCTTTTGATAAATCCAATTTATCAATTTAATTCCTTCTATCAAATAGAAAGAATTATTTCTCCAAGAAAAATAAAGGTCCCGATTAAATCTAATTTAAACATTCCTTCACTCCAATATTTAATTCCAAATTAAATATTTAATTGTGTGTGGATAGTGTGTGACTCTTTAGGTTCACCATTCAGCTAGACTTGGTCGGATTCCTAGAATCCGTCCGTTACCATGGGTGGCCATCTAGCAACGGTCCATGGCACTAGAGACTAGGTGAAATATTCAGGGATGAACATTTAGGCTCTAACAGTACGCTTGTCCTTCTGTCTTCGGTCTCATCACTTAGTGTCTAGGGCACGGAAAATGCAGGTACCCATTTTTGGACCTAAGTGTCGGTCTGTCCTCACTAAACGCCGCAAGGGAATCCTTCCCTTCTGTTCAGTCACTGTGGCCACAGTTTTAGGGACAAGACCTAGAGTATACATGAGACTCAACTGCCAAAACCTATTGACAGGAGACAGATCCTTTCTTGGAAACTACTGTCACTTTGCACACCAGAACTGCACTAGACATGGCTTATGACTACCAAAGAGAATTCTGGCAATCTCTCACCATATCTAAGATACAGCCCTGATGTACAGGTAAACTCAGCAATTCCTCAAGTCAAAGGACTTGACCTGTACCGTTGGAACCGGGAATACTCGTCATACCTTGCAGACCATACTCAAGGTCCTCCGTAAGACGGTTCCCGCGAGTCACCTCAGTCAGCTGCATCCTAGCAGGCTAACCCACTAACACTGCTTAGACGATCCTCGTCACCCGTCGATGAAACACGACAGCAGATGCTTAGTGCAAGTCTCAAATGGAATCCCGGTACCCATTTTCGGGATTCCTTGACTTGGAGATTTCCGGACTGATTCGGGAAGACTGATTCCATGGACCTACCTCCAAGCGTAGTCCCAGTCCCCGAAATTGATTCTCAGTCCGTGGGCTTTGTTTGCATAGTGAACAGATATAGAAAAGTGAACACAAACAAAGTAATGCCAAATGAAATTCACTTCTTTATTCATTAATGATTTATCAAAACACTTATAATTGTCTAGACATAGGTTACATATACCCGCCAAAATTGGCTTACATGGTCACCTATTCTAACAAATACCTCCCACAGGATCTTTTCCATGCGAATCGTAAAAGCGGGCTATGGGAAAAATCGCTGTGGATCCCAAGCCCACTTGGAAAGGATTTCCCGAAAATCACGTTTGAGAGTACCGTGTTTTCGTATAAATAGTGGGAGGATTAAATGACTAAAGTCCATGCATTTAATTATTTTATCAAACCACCGTCTTTTATTTTCTGTTGATCGCGCGCTGTTTTCTAAAAATGTAGATTTTAAAATGTCTAAGAACCCACTTTCCACCATTCTTGAGACAAACAAATTCAATGGAACAAACTACAACGACTGGTTGCGCAATCTCAGGATAGTCCTAGATTACGAGAACCAAGGCTACGTCATGGACGAGCCTCTCCTAGGACCTTACCGGAAGGATCCACGCCAGAAGAACGTGAGACGTTCGAGACTTGGCATAAGGATAACCGGAAGGTCCGTAGCATCATACTTGCTTCGATGACCAATGAGATTCAGAAGCAATATGAAAGGCTAGACGATGTCCCTTCCATTATGGCTCGCCTTAAGGATTGCTATGCAGTCCCGGACCGGCATACTAGGTATGTCGCGACCAAGGCGTTCTTTGGAACTAAAATGACAGAAGGATCCTCTGTACAAGAGCACGGGGTTATAATGCTTACCCTGGTGGAAAAGCTCGAGGACCTAAAGGCAGGTCTCGATAATGAAACGTACATAGATGTGATCCTTCAGTCACTCCCACCCTCCTTTGACCAATTTATCGTCAACTACAACATGAACGCACTTGAGAAGGGAATTCATGAGTTGATCAATATGTTGGTGCAATACGAGGCAACGACTAAGAAGTCCACGCCTTCGGTATTGTTTGGAGGTGCTTCGACTTCTAATACGAAAGGCAAGGGTGCCGGACGTTGGAAGAAGAAGAAAGGGAAGGGAAAGGCCGTCAAAACAGTTACGAACACTAAGAGTGTTCCCATTGCCAAAGAGGGGAAAGGAAAAGGAAAGGGAAAAGTTGTCTCCAAGCAACAGTCAAAGGCATATGACATATGTATCAACTGCCGTGAGAAAGGGCATTGGAAGAGAGAGTGCCCCAAACTCTTCTCGAACCAAGGTATATATGTGATTGAGGTTAATATGGTCACTAGTTCTACCTCTTGGGTATTAGATACCGGCTGTGGAGCTCACATTTGCAATGACTTGCAGGTGTTGAAAAGAAGCAGAAAACTGGATAGCGGGGACATGATCCTGAAGCTTGGGAATGGCAAGGCCATCTCGGCAGAAGCAGTAGGATCCGCCACTCTAGTGATTAGTGATAATATTAGCATAGATTTAGAGCAAGTTTATTTTGTACCCAGTATGATTAAAAACATCATTTCCATTCTATTGTTGGACAATAGTGGTTATGAGTTTAGAATCAATAAAAATTGCTTTTATTTGATGAGGTGTGGAATTGCTCATCTACTTGGTACATTGCATAACGGACTCTATATCTTGCAACAAACGAATTTCGTCCTCAATGCATAACACAAATGAAAATTAGATAATAACGGGAACGCACGTCTGTGGCACGCTAGGCTAGGTCACATATCCCAAGATAGGATGAAAAGGTTGGTAGACTCAAAGAACCTAGAGGTTGGGGACTTGAGCGATCTACCAACTTGTGAGTCCTGTCTGAGAGGGAAAATGACCAAGAGGCCCTTTGTAGGACAAAGCAGGCTTGCCACAGGTCTGTTGGACTTGGTCCATACAGACGTATGTGGACCACTAAGGACGCAGGCCCGAGGTGGGTTCTCATACTTCATAACCTTCACCGATGATCATTCACGGTATGGTTATATTTACCTGATGAGGTACAAGTCTGAAGCTCTTGAGAGGTTTAAAGAATTCAGACTTGAAGCGGAGAACCAAACCAACTGCAAAATTAAAATCCTTCGGTCGGACCGAGGCAGTGAATACCTTAGTACGGAGTTCCTAGATTATCTAAAAGAACATGGTATAATATCAGAATGGACACCTCCAGGAACACCTCAGTTAAATGGTGTCTCTGAAAGGAGGAATCGAATCCTGTTGGACATGGTTCGGCCCATGATGAGTTTTACCAAATTGCCCTTATCGTTTTGGGGCTATGCACTAGAAACGGCGGCCAAATTATTGAATTTAGCGCCTACTAGTGCATTGACCCAAACGCCATATGAGATATGGCACGGCAAGCCTGCATCCTACAACTACTTGAGAGTGTGGGATAGCCCCGCATACGTCAAGAGGTTAGTGGGAGATAAGTTAGAATCTAGGTCTACCTTATGCAGGTTCGTTGGATACCCTAAACAAACTGCGGGTTATTACTTTTATGACCCCTTGAAACAAAAGGTGTTTGTTTCAAGAAATGCAGTATTCTTGGAGCAAGGCTTCCCGGAGGATATCCAACCTGATGAGCTGATCCTTGAGGAATCAAGTGATGGAATCCAGCCATCAGAGGAGGCCATAGAACCCTCACTTAGAGGATTCAGGATAGATAGCCGAAGGGTTGACCAACCTCGAGAAGTCCAACATGCTAGGCATGAAGGACAGCCTCAGGAACAGCCAGCCCCGGTTCCTGAACCACCGGCTCCGATACAGTCAACGCCCACAGTCACCACTGACGTTCCCGTTCTCCGTAGGTCCACTAGAGAGTCCAGACCTCCAATGAGATATGGCTTTCTAGGTGCAACCGATCTTTTGGATAACGATCCTAAGACGTATGGAGAAGCGATGTCTGACATCGACTCCGGGAAATGGCTTGAGGCCATGAAAGCCGAAATGGACTCCATGAGCGAGAACCAAGTTTGGAGTCTCGTAGATCCACCGAAAGGTGTTAAGCCAGTGGGCTGTAAGTGGGTCTACAAGCGCAAACTTGGCGTTGATGGAGAAGTCACAACCTTTAAGGCTAGGCTTGTAGCTAAGGGATACACTCAACGACCTGGGGTCGATTTTGAGGATACCTACTCGCCAGTAGCCATGGCTAAGTCCATTCGGATTCTGCTCGCCATAGCAGCATGGTATGACTATGAGATATGGCAGATGGATGTGAAAACGGCCTTCCTCAACGGTTTCGTTGAAGAAGAGATCTATATGGATCAGCCGCAGGGTTTCACGGTCACTGGAGAAGAACAGAAAGTCTGTCGTCTCCAGAAATCCATCTATGGCCTCAAACAAGCCTCCCGAAGTTGGAACATTCGCTTTGATGAAGTAATACGGGGTTATGACTTCATCAAAAACGAATCCGACCCTTGTGTATACAAGAGGGTCAGTAGGAGCTCAATAGTGTTCCTAGTGCTTTATGTGGATGACATTCTGCTCATTGGTAATGACGTTAGAATGTTAGGAAACACAAAAGCATGGTTGTCAACCCAGTTTTCCATGAAGGACTTGGGTGAAGCCTCCTACATCCTAGGGATCCAGATCGTCAGGGACAGATCTAAAAGGATGTTAGGACTCACCCAAAACTCGTATATGGAGAAAGTCCTAAAGAGATATCGAATGGACAACTCCAAACGAGGATTCCTTCCAATGAGGCATGGGATCAAGTTATCCAAGAAACAGTCCCCACAGACTGATGAGAAACTTGAAAGGATGAAAATCATCTCCTATGCTTCTGCCGTAGGTAGCATCCAATATGCGGTCCACTGCACTAGGCCTGACATTGCATACGCTTTGAGCGTGACAAGCAGATATCAGTCCTGCGCAGGAGAAGCACATTGGAATGCTGTTAAGGGCATCCTTAAGTACCTAAGAAGGACTAAGGAAATGTTCCTAGTCTATGGCAATGGAGAACTAATTCTGGAAGGCTTTAGCGACGCTAGCTTCCAGTCTGATGACGATGATGCCAAGTCTCAATCGGGGTTCGTATTCAAACTCAATGGAGGAGTAGTAGCTTGGAAAAGTTCCAAGCAAGCAACCATTGCTGACTCCACCACAGAGGCTGAATACATAGCAGCTTCAGAAGCTGCTAAGGAAGCGGTTTGGATGAGAAACTACATCCAAGAGTTGGGTGTGGTGCCTAGCATCGCCGAGCCCGTTGTCATCTTCTGTGATAACAACGGCGCTATAGCGCAAGCAAAGGAACCGAGAACTCATCACCATTCCAAACATATTCTTAGACGCTACCATCTTCTTAGAGAAATGGTAGGAAGAGGTGACGTCCGGATGGACCGAGTCAACTCGGCAGACAACACAGCAGACCCGCTGACAAAGCCTATGTCGCAGAGCGCTCATACGCAACATCTTGAGAAGATGGGGATTAAGCATATGGGCAATTGGCTTTAAAGGTCAAGTGGGAGATTGTTAGAATAGGTGACCATGTAAGCCAATTTTGGCAGGAATATGTAACCTATGTCTAGACAATTCTTTGGTATTTGATAAAACATTTATGAATAAAGAAGTAAAAATTCATATGGCAATACTTTGTTTACGTTCACTTATATCTGCATTTACAGCTCTGATACCACTGAAAGAAATCGGTGGATCGTCCCGGGAATTCCGCATTCGCGCAATTCCCGGGACGATCCACCGATTTCTTTCAAGTGGGTTGGTCGACTAGGGTCGAGCCAACTGAGCTCACTCGCCGAGATCGTCATATGAAGCCTTGGAGGCTTGGTCGGTATGGCTAGATTTCCCCGATTTTGATAGTACATGAGTAGTCCTCAGACTTCAGGAACTACGATAGTCACGTGCACACAAATGACTGTATCTTGGATCTAGTGAGAAGTGATCATGTTAGGGACATATTTATTATAAGCCTTGTCCAGTACACTCAGAATATGTAGCGAGGACGGTGGGTTTCAAGAAAAGGATTCGTTCCCTGTCAGTTGTGATAGAGGTATCTCCTATTCACTTGGAGACACGTTCATGTTGCTTAAAGCTTTAGCCCGCAATAGTTGATCAAGCAGGGAAAGGTTTCCTGCATTGATGCAATGAGGCATATGTGGTCTCAAGTCTTAAGCAGAGGTGCCTAGTCAAGGATGAGAGCCGATGCCCAATTCCATACCCTAGACTAAGGCCAGGAGATGGTAGACGAAAGGACTGTACCCGTACGAAATTGGGAGCCTAAATGTTCATGCCAACATTCACCTAGTCTCTAGTGGCATGGACTATTGCTAAACGACCACCCATGGTAACGAGCTTTCGTTGGACACAAGCCCAAGTCTAGCTGACGGTGAACCTAACGAGTCACACACAAATCACCAAGGAGGTGAAGGAATTGACCTGGAGTCAATTCCGAAAGATGATAAATACTTGGATTATTTATGGAAAGGTCCATTAGATGGACGGGCCGATATTGTATCGGACCCACGACTAATTGATAGATGGGATTTATCAATTAAATGGAGATTATAGCTTGGATCTTTTAATTGGGTTAAAAGACCAATAGGATTTATTTGAGACCTTGAATTAAATTAGATTTAGTTCTTGGGCTTGCCATAATTGGATTACTATGAAGCCCGGTCCATTAAATCTTGGCCCAAAAGATGTTAATTCCACTTCTAGAATTAGGAGGAGTTGGGCTCCTCCCATATGTGGATTGCTGATTTTGGCTCCATTTTTGAAGCACAAAAATCAGCCATGAGGCCTTGTTGAATGGTTGACTTATTGCTTTTGTAAAGGAATAAATTAACTCCAATCAAGCCTCCTTTACTTGGTATGATTTGATCATACCTTATAAAGTGGTAGGTTTGATTAATGATTGATGGATAATTGATTGGGATGTATATAGACATCATTTGGATGAATTTAGACACATTCCAATAGTTATATTAATGATGTATATATGTGTGTATATACATTCACCAACAAGTGGACGATCATAATCATATTTTTGTAGGAAACAGAAGAATACCATCTTACATCTCTCTCTATCTCTCTGCCGCCCCTACTAATCTCTCCCTAGAATCAATTGAAGAGCAAACCTAGATCAAGGAGGATACACTAATCGATAGTGCAATCCTCTCTTCGATCTCATCTTCCTAGCTCCGTTTTTTCTCTAGCACGAGAGGCGAGACTTCTCTCGGTGTGGACTTCGTTGGAGGATTCATACGTTTGAATCTTAAGTGAACGTGTGGCACCTTGAAAGGGAACAACGCTAGTAGCGGTCCACGAAAGATAACTACAAAGATAACCATGATTTAGCTACATGTAGTATTTACGGTTTTCTATGCGCCCTATATGATGTATCTTTTACTGTTATCATATTCTACATCGAACGTCTGTTTGAGCACCTAAGGATACACCCTTTCGTTAATTATGTTATTGCGTTTTAGATATTGTTATTTCACGATCTCGCGCTTCCGCTCACGCTCTCGGGCAGATCCGCTTGTCCGTCAATATGTGTTAAGGAGGATGCTACAACATGATGTACATAAACCATTACAAATAATAGGTAATGGTTTGGTAATGGTCGTCTCAAAAGATGTAATAAATAGCATTCGAATGGATAAATAGACTCATAACTACCGGTGTTACAAGAGTCGTTCAAAAAATAGGTCCAATATTTTCATCGATGGCCATCCCAAACAGAGTTACAGTGCTCTTTTCTACATCCGGTGAGCAGTTGTAATGGTTCATCTGGTTGGTATAAAATTCAGTTCAATTAGTAATGGCTTTTTCAGAAACCGTTACAAATATTTTGTAATACTTGTCAAAGCAATGGAAGGCTGGCCGTTATAGAGGTCGTTCCAAATTTGTTAAACATATTACAAATATAAAATCGGTCGTTCCAAATACTATTCCAATAAACTATTTTTGTTTTTGTTTGTGTTTTTATTTTTTATTTTTTTTTTGGCAGTGTGAACCTTATATGCATGTTTCTGATTTCACATATTTTAAAATCTGCATATTTTACGTCGAATGCCCGAGAGAGTTTAAGGGCACACCCCTTGGACTAAGTTTACAGTTTTATAAGGTTTTCATTTTTCATGCTTCCGCCACACTTACGAGGCGGATCCACTTCCTTTAATTATTTCAATTAAAGTTAAAAGATGAAGTCTAGAAGATAAAAGAAAATGTATATATATTTCATGTATTTGTGGTTGGCGCATGCCTTGTAAATATGCTGGGACCAAATTTATACAGAGTCCTCGAGGTACCTAACTACAGCAATCCAAGAGTTATCGACACGAAATTGGTTTTATAGAACTAAATTGTTCTCCAACCATTAGCATATGGAGCGAATTTGGTTTCGTATGGTAGCCAAGATATCAGATGCACAAGGCCGAAGGCTAGGGGTGTCACAAAGGCACATAGCGGACAGGGATGCCATGGCTTTGGCTTCTTCCAAGTCAAGCTCCCCACGGAGACGTGGATCCACTATTTCCACCACCTTCTCCAAGTTTTGGAGCACCGGTTCGACCCTAGTTGTCAGTTTCTCCCCACTCGACGGATTAAAGGCTTCCATTCCAGTTATAAGTTCCAAGACTATCACACCAAAGCTGTAAACATCATTCTTCTTGGTGGCAAGCCCAGTTCTCAAATATTGGGGATCCGTGTAACCTGGAGAACCCAGCATCATTATCCGATTTCTTCTCATCACGGGACTTGATGGTGGTACTACTAGTGAAGAAAATCCCATCTTCGCAGACCCAAAATCGCATAGCTTGCAATTCAGCTGCTCGTCCAGCAATATGTTTGAAGCTTTGATGTCTCCATGGACAATTTGCAGGCTACACTTGCCGTGGAGATACTCTATGGCCTGAGCCAATTGGAATGCTATAGCCATGCGTTTCTTCCATGAAAGCAGCATATTTGAGTCGTGCAGTTTCTCTTGCAAATTCCCGTTGGGGACATATTCCATTACCAATACGCCTTCGTCTACAATCGATCAAAAAAATCAGGGTCTGTTGACAAGCACATGAAGAAACGAAAAACAGACAAGAGAAGAAAGGAACCCTGATAACATGACTTCAAATATAGTTATTACTCACACATAGATATATTATATATACCTCGATCATCACAATGACCAAGCAGCTTGACAATATTAGGGTGGTTGACATGGAGCAGGATCCCCAGTTCCTGCTTGTAGGCTTGATTAAGACGCTCGCTGCTGCACTGAATCTTAACGGCCGCCGACGATGAATCTGGAAATTGAGCAAGATAAACAGTACTGAAACCTCCATATCCAATGACGATAGAGAATTTCATGGTGAATCTCTCAATATCATCCCAAGAGAATAACATCCGCTTCCCGTTACATTTCTGCTTACAAGCGACATTAGCATCTTCCACATGATCAACAGCGGCAACTCTGTCGGCAACTCTTTTGCACCTTAGCTTGAACTTCAGAAACTTAAGGAACTTCGTGAACCCCATCAGACTATTGAGTTAGTTAGTTCTTCAATGAAGCAAGGCTGAATCTCGTTCGCAAATGGATGTAATTAAAAGGGAGAGGGTGGAGGTGTGGAGGTGTGGAGCGGTAGCTGCAGTGGGGCCAATAGTACTATCACTGAAGCTGCCCGCGAAATGACACGGAAAGTGGATTTAGGAGATGAAGAAGAAGAAACATCAAGACCAAAGATAAAATAAGTATAACAAACGTGAAAGTATTAGGTGAATTATATCACGGGCACGAAAGGTTTAGTTCTATGGGACATAATTTCACTTTGGTCCCCTAATTATATTAAAACACCAATTTTGGTAACCTATATTTGGCTTAATTTCATTTACTGCCATATATATAAACGGACCGGCAAAATAAAGGCACTAATTAAAGGGGTAGTAAAATTTCCTTATGATTAAGTATTTTTTTTTTTGCAATTTTAGGACTCCGGCCACCAAATTTTCAGAACTTGTCGGAAATTGATGACATGACTAAATTAGTGATTGTAAATTGGAACTTGTAAATTGGGGCTTTTGCTAACTATTATTTTTTGAAAATACACAATGTTGTCTAAGCAATGACTTGGCAAAAAAAAATAGCATACCCCCTCCCCCAACAGCCCCCTAGCCGCCGCCTCCCAAAAAATGGGCGATAGCAACGCCTGCCCACAGCGGCACCGTCGCCTCCCTCTCCCCAGCACCGGTGGGGATCTCGCCATCCTCAGCACAATTGGGTGACGATGGACGTCGCCGTCGACCAGATTTGTGCATTAGGCGACCGCCGTTGCCCAAGTGCTCGGGGGGCGATGGCGTGTCGCTCCCTCTACAGGTAGGCGTCGTTGTCGCCCCTTTCTTGGCCCCAACCACCCGCCTTGTCGCCGCCTCCCAAGAAAGGGCCGACGACAACGCCCACCCACAAAGGCACCGTTGCCCCCCTCCCCCAGCACTGGTGGCGATGTCGCCATCCTCAAGCACAATTGGGCGACAACGGACGTCGCCATCGACCAGATTTGTGCATTAGGCGTCCGTCGTTGCCCAAGTGCTCGGGGGGCGATGACGTGTCGCTCCCCCTACAGGTAGGCATCGTTGTCGCCCCTTTCTTGGCCCTAACCACCCGCCTTGCCGCCGCCTCCCAAGAAAGGGCCGACGACAACGCCCCACCCACAAAGGCACCGTTGCCCCCCTCTCCCAGCACCGGTGGCAATGTCGCCATCCTCAGTCACAATTGGGGATGATGGACGTCGCCGTCGACCAGATTTGTGCATTGGGCGACCCCCGTCGCCCAGGTGCTCAGGGGCCTACGACGCATCGCTCTCTCTATGGGTAGGCGTTGCTGTCGCCGCTTTCTTGGGGGCGGTGATGAGGGGGCGGGCGACAGTGGGGGTTGCCGGGGGGGGGGGGGGTTGTGATGGGGGTATTTTGCTTAGGGTTTTAGGTTTTTAATTCAAATTTATATTATATAAAATAGTAATTTTACTTTTTTATAATTTTATGTATCTATGTATATATATATATATATATTTGTGTCGATAATACATCTATGTTGATTTTTTAAGCTAATGTATTGAGTTATATATTTTATTCTAATTGATAATACATTTTAAGGAGTGTAGTATTTATTTATTATATGTACACAGAGATGTCGTGTGGCGAAAACTAATATAAAATATAAATTCAAAGCTTGTTTTTATGCAAATTGACCTTTTTTTTTTATGTAAATGCTTATGTAGCAGAGAAGAGATAAAAAAAAATATTCAGTTTGTATAAAACCCCCAAATAAAAAAGTGTTTCCCCCTTTTTTTTTTTCATGCCATTTGTTATGTGTTATTGTTTATTTTTTTAAAAAAATAGTCAGCAAAAGCCCCAATTTACAAGCCCTAAGTTAGTCCATGTCATCAAATTCCGACAAATTTCAAAAAATCCGTGGCTATAGTCCTAAAATTGCAAATAATTACTTAATTATAGGCAATTTTGCTACCTCTATTATTAATGTCCTTATTTTCTCACCCCATTTTATATACAGGACAGTAAATACAATTAAACTCCCTATATTACAGCCTAATTAATTTCAGTGATTCAACTTTTCAAAAATGATCTCTTTTGGTTCCTGACGTTAGTTGACATTAAAAACCAAAGGGTGGACATTTTAAAGGGAAATATAGTCAATAAAGCAATCATTATGCACCAGAATTGACAATAACTAACCTGAAAAATGGAGTTGAGAAACATAAAATGTAGAGTGAAAAACAACCAAACAGAGAGAAAATTAGAGGAAATCATAGTCCATCTTTCTAAAAATTGAGTACGGGCTGCTCCCACGAGAATGTTTTCAGTGATCAAATGTATTGTTGTATAGGAGCGAACTTTCATTGAAAACTTCTTTCACAAAAATCAATCGTGAAAGAAGGTTTTAGACATGCTAAAAGTATGCTGTACTAATTTTGATCTTTTATTCATCACCTTTTTTCTCAATGATAATACAAACTAATTATTTTATTTATTGCTAATTTTTTGTATGTGTACACTTTGAATTTGTCTCTTTCTTCTTCTCTCTTTTGCCAAGTTAGTTGTTGTCACCCAGCTGCAATCTGGAGGCTTTGCCGCCCATTTTCCCTCCAAAATCGTTCATTTGTTAATTTTTAACGTCAATTAAGGCAAAATTGTGAACTTGATCCCATAAGATAGGATGGTTTATAATCCGCGCTTTACGAATTTTTAAAAATAGTCCTTGTTTGATTAAATTTTGTAAAATGAGGACGTTTAGTTGCACAATTAGTCCCACTCATTACTTGTCATTAAAACATAACGGCAGATGTCAATTAGTCTCTGTCAACTGTTAATAGAAGGTGGAAAAAATAAGTTTGCAATTCACGTGCTTATTTATTGGAGGAAAATTGTTCTTCATTCCCTAAAATCCTCATTTCGCCTCATTTCTTCTTCGAATTCATTTTATCAAAGTTAATAAATATTAAGAGAAATTGTCAGGTTTTTAATATATTGAGACTGAGATTAATACAATGATAAAAATTATAACGAGAAAACTTAAATTACACATGATATAATGATAACAATTAACATCTATTTTCCTAATCAGGTTCTCTACAATATTTTTCGAATCAGCTGATGGACATCTATTTAATTGTTATCATTATATCTTGTGTAATTTAATTTAAATTTTTCTCAGTAGAATTTTATCATTGTATTAATCTCAATCTCATTATGTTAAAAAACTAATAATTTCTCTTAATATTTATTAACTTTAAAAAAGTGAATATGAAGAAGAAATGAGGACGAAATGAGGATTTTAGGGAATGAAAAGCAATTTTTCCTTCAAAAACAAGCAGGTAAGTTGCAAATTTATTTTTCCACCTTCTATTAACAGTTAACAGAGACTTAAATTGACATCTGTCGTTATGTTTTAACGGCAAGTAATGAGTGGGACTAATTGTGCAACTAAAAATCCTTATATTGCAAAATTTAATCAAACAGGGAATTAATTTTAAAAATTCATAAAGCGCTGGCCTATTTTTAAAATCACCTCATCTTATGGGACCAAGTTTACAATTTTGCCCGTCAACTAACGATCAAGACCAAAAGTAATAAAGTTGGGATACCAAATTGATGAATCTAGAAGAAAAAAATATCAAAATTGGTTTAGTGGCATAATTAGGGGATAAATGATGAAATTATCCTCTTCCCATGGATTAATAGTCCGCAGACAAATGGACGGCTTTCATCCACTCCACCCCCCGTGTGGGTTTTGCAAATCTTGGTATTTGACTGAGTGCTGGAAGATGAGGCCCCGTGGAGCCCCACATGTTTTGTTTTTTGGTTTTCAACAACCATGGATGTTGATTCGCTGAACATGTCGTAGATTTTTGAGTTTTAAACAAATGTTTTTGTGAGTAGTACTTGTAGTAATTACGTCGGAAGATAATAATATAGATAATTCAGGTCTAAAATCTACTAATAAAATAGGGTTGGAGTGAGTCCCCCACCAGCCCACACTATGTTTGAAAGGAGGAGTATCTGTCAAGGTGGCCGGCCGCGCTACCAAATTCGACGTGGGCTCCTCCTGTTGGCCTGTCGCTGTCCGGATCCAGAGTACAAATATTCTTTTGGACTTCCGAATAAGGGAGCTATTAAGGACCACAAATTTTTAATTCACCAAAAAAAAAAAAAAAGTACCATTCATTTTTTATTTCCGTTTGAGTTGACTCCATGTTTCTCACGCCAACTTGAATTAAGTTGATATCTAAACTATTATATAAAAAAATTATTTTTTTATTAATAAATGACAATTAATGTTATCGTTGTATCATTTTTTTGTAATGCTAAAAATAATTCCCAACTAATAAGATAACTATTTTATTCAAGTTTTTAAATTTTATATTAACTGATAAATTAGTTTTTTCCTTCTGTCTTTCTTTTTTAATGTGTTGTGTTAGTTTATATATTTTACTTTTATTTATAATATATTTTAAAGTGTAAAAATATATACTATTAGATAAAAGTAACCCTTTTGAAATACTCGAACTTTAAATTTCTTTCATTTTTCACTTTTGTTTTTAGCATTCTCAACTTTCGTTACGGTTTATTTTTACACAAATATAGAAGTTATTGCAAACAACCCATTAGCATCCCATCTACATCAGTTTTGATATTGGACAAATTCAGATTTCTGCTAAAAACTCTTTTTAACATTGTTTAGTTAAAATTTCTGATCAATTTATGTGAGCGAATTGCATTTTTTGTACCAGGCTTAGGCTATTTTGCACCCGTGGTACCACGCGTTGTCAGCTTGACGAAAATAGTACTACATTAACAGAATATTGGTCAAATTGTGTACCACCATTAACATTTTTGACGGAAATTGGCACGTGAATTGCACGTGACCGTTGTGTAATTATTGTGGAGCGGTTAATAAAGCTGACAGTGACGAAACTGACGGTTTAGTTTTTTTTTTTTTTTGGTACTTTTTGGCATTTTTTAGCTTATTTTAGCAATTTTTTCCAGCTATGTAATGCTCTTAAACCCGATTTTTTTTTTCAACTATGCATTAACCTGGCAATTTGTATAAGACATTCACAAAATAATATTGAAAATTCATGATAGAAGTTGAATTTGGTGCAAAAAAAAAAAATAAAAAAATTCATTGACAGAGAGTGTAAGTTTATTTGTCAATGCATAAAAAATCAAAGATAATACCAATAAATAGTGTATTTGCACTATACATCCCATAAACATAGACAACATATTTGCACTATACATCTAAAAACAAAACAACTGCAAATCACCGAAAACCAATGAATGTCTAGATCAAGTGCCCTTCTCCCGCCTTAGATTTCATTTTGGCATTTCACATATATAACTCCAGCAATTTCTGAAACTTTGACATATTTATTTCCATGTTGAGATGGTTTGATATTTGCGATTTGACAAAAAAGCATGTGAGGATTTTGCAAATGAAGGTGCAAGGCCAGTTGTTGGGATGTCTTGAACCGTCAAATATATGGAAGTAATTTCGAATGCATAAACAATCCACGAGTGTAAAATCAACATAAAAAAAACTATAGTTCTTATTAAAGGACACTTGTAAAACAACAAGATCAAATTGACTTACAAATTGAATAGAAGGTTCATTGCTTGTTTTGGCACTCCTGTTAATTTGAACTTCTTGTGACCCTTCTCTCCTGATTCAGATTAAATGCACATGAGTATTGATACCATTCAATGTAGCACCCTCTACATAAATACACTCGATGTCATAAGAAATTCATACTTAACACAATAAGATAAACCATTTTACTCAATATATTACGTAGATATCAGGGCGTGACATACATCATCAAAACTTTGTAATTAATCCTCGATCTTAATATTTATAAATATAAAGAAAGAACAAAAGTGAAGTTTCTCACTACAAAAAAATTAATTTATAGTAACTGCTTTGGTAACGGCCAAATCATTAATTTGGAACAACTTTTTGACTTTGTAACGGCTTTTGAAACTGTCAAGGAATTAGTCGCAAAATCATGAGTTACAAAAATTTTATAACGGTTTAGCTGAAAGCCGTTACAATTTGCAACAGTTGTTGTAACGGCCTACGTCGGCCGTTACAATACTTGACCGAAAGGAGTAAATGAATTTGACCTATTTTTGGAACGGCCAATATAACTTTATTGTATTTATTTTGGAACGGCTATTGTAACGCACACTGTAATGGCTTGGCTTTAGATTTGGAGCGGCTTTTTACATTATTTTTGTAATGCCTTGTCATTATTTTGTAACAACTTTATTTCGGTATTAGTGATTGCTTTTTACACAACTTTTGGAACGGCCCGTGTAACGGTTTTTTGCAAACCGTTTTTGTAACTGCGTTTGTTACTGTTTTTGCGCTGGGTTTTGTAAGAATCTTATGCACAGTCTTTGGAACGGCTTTGTAATTCTATGATGTGTAGACGTATTCTAAGAGTCGTTATAAAAGCCGTTACAAGATTAAATTTTATCTTTTTTATTTTATTTAATTTAGTTTAATTTTTTATTTAATATTTAGTTTAATTTCTTAAATGTTAAATATTCATTATATATGTAATTTAATTTCTTAAATGTCAAATATTATATAAAAAGCATAAATAATATAGCCGACAAAACAAAAATATTATTTAAACATTGTATTTTACAAAATAAAAATCCTAAACTAGACGAGTCTACCCGTCTACAGTGTCTTCCTCGTCCTCGTCGTCGGCTGCCTGGGGATCAGTTGGAGGCGGTGGAGGAGGCATAAAGGTGGGGTCCGTCCGCCGCATATACTCCTCGAGAGCCGCGACCCGATCATCGAGGTGGGGGCGTGGCTGTTGTCGTGATGGGACGATGGTGCAGCGGACGAGCTGGGCTGTGATGGTCCAGTATTTGTGCGGTGGTACTCAGAGCGGAGACCGAATACTCAGCCCCTCTTCCGGCCTCCCGCCGCTGACATCCACATCTATTGCTCGATCGGGGCCACCGAGCCTTGAGAGGACATTGAAGGATCTTGATTACTGTTTGATTGGCTTTCCTCCATCATCCTCATAAACAGCTCCTGCGAATAGATTAATTAATTATTAATATTTAAAAAAATATTTAAAAATTAAAAATTATAATTATGACATACTTATCGCGACCTCCGCTGCCCTCGGGCAGCTCCATTCGCTGTCCTCCTTCTTTTTATAGCACTTCTCGAACAACTCCATCTATTTGACGGGGCGTCCGAGTTGTGCCTCCTGTTTAAAAACCATTTAAAGAAATTATTAGTTCATACCAAAATTAAATAAATACTATAGGTTAAAATACTTACCATCTTACGCTTGTGGAACCCAATGGATGACGACCCCCCGCGGTAGATAGTAGTTAGTTCGGTCGGGTTTGCTGCCCGATTAGCCTTATTTTTAGCCGACTGTGACTTGAAATCTGGGCTGGCCCAGTACTCCAATAGCTGGCGCCAAATCTCCTCGGTCAGCCACAACAGTCGGGCCAACTGTTTTCTAGCATCCGAGAATCGCTTCCGCAGAAACTTACCCGTCTACACCTTAAAGACCTTGAACATCAACTCGTCGTCGCAGTCCCACCAATAAGACAGCTGCAAATTTGACGTATTCAATAATATATATATATATATATATAAGTATTGGATAGGAAATAAATATTCACTTTTCAAAAAATAAAATTATTATTCTTACCTTTAAATTCTCGAACCAAAATAATTGGTGCTCATGTGGAACCTGCGATATGGACCCCCAGGGATGCGGAAAATGACAGCGGACCGTACCATGGATTGCGCTGTGAAAATGTCGATCCACCCTAAAAGAATTGCAGAAATATTACACATAATAAAAAATAATGAAACTAAAGTTAAATAATTTAAATAAAATTTTGTACGTCACCTCGCATCGTGAAGGCTAATGAAGTGGCGGGAAGACTGTGGTCGAGGGGTGGCAGTGGTGGTGGTGGCGGTAGTGGTGCATCCCATGGCTTGGGGGGGGGGGGGGGCTATGAACTGTTGGCCCCCGCCGCGCTCGATGGCCCGGATGCAAGCTCTGGTGGTGGTGGTGGTGGCGGTGGTGGTGGTGCATCCCCACCAATAGCCGGAGGAGGACGGGGAGGGACACCGCCGCTGCCATGAGTACGGCCGCGGTCACGACCTCGTCCAAGAGTAGCCAAACCCCCGATAGTCATGGATCTTCAATTTTTAAAACATAGTATTAAAGTCCTTAATTACAGAAAATGATTTTCTAAAATTACAAAAGTTTACATATTTTTTTAATAAAAAATACAAAAAATATTATGTAATGACAGAAAAATTCGAAAAAAAAGGAAATATATTCAGTTCTTTTTAATAATTACAGAAAATTAATTTCTAAAATTACAAAAGTTTACTTATTTTTTTTTAATAAAAAAGAGAAAATATTATGTAATGAAAGAAAAATTCGAAAAAAAAAGAAAATATATTCAGTTTTTTTTAATAATTAAAGAAAATTGTTTACTAAAATTACAAAAGTTTACATATTTTTTTAATAAATAATACAGAAAATATTATGTAATGACAGAAAAATTCAAAAAAAAAAAAAAGGAAATATATTCAGTTTTTTTTTTAATAATTACAGAAAATTGTTTACTAAAATTACAAAAGTTTACATTTTTTTAATAAAAAACAGAAAAATATTATGTAATGACAGAAAAATTCAAAAGAAAAGGAAATATATTCAGTTTTTTTTTTAATAATTACAGAAAATTGTTTACTAAACTTACAAAAATTGTATTTTTAATAAAAAATACAGAAAATATTACGTAATGACAGAAAAAAATTAAAAAAAAAGGAATTATATTCAGTTTTTTTTAATAACTACAGAAAATTATTTTCTAAAATTACAACGGCTTTTGTATCAGGTTTTAAATATTAAATTCTTGGACGGCTTTTAGTATAGCTTTTGGGATGGTCAATTAATTAAAAGGAATCCTCTTAAAAATTTTAAATTTCCCACCAAAATTTTGTATCTGTATTTGCTGCAGCCCTTGTAACGACGTTTCTTACTTTAAAAAACCGTTACAAATTAATAAGGCCGTTCAAAAAACCATGTGAAATTAGTAACGACCGATGTTTTCGTACATCTTTTGGAATGGTTCACTTGTCAAAAATGTTGAACCGTTCCAAAATTCACGAGGAATTGCAAAAGCCGTTACAAATTGGGATGGCCTAATTTTTTGTAACTGCTTTTGTTATACATGTTATTTGGAACGGCTTTTGAATCGCTATGACCGTTACAAAAAGTTGAATTTTTTTGGATTTTCAAAATGACGTCAGGAAATTTTTTTCGTTACAAATTGGTGGCAAAAGCCGTTCCTATTGGAACGGCCACATGGCCGTTACTAAAAAGCCGTTACAATTCCCTTATTTTTTTTGTAGTGTCTAGTTAGGGTAAATGCTATATATATTTGGTCCCTTAAGTTTTCGTTTAGATCACTTTAGTCCCTCAAGTTCATTTTCTTGACTTTAGTGTCCCTAAACTTTAGTTTTTGTCTCAGTTTGGTCTTTCTGATAATCTTTCGATAAAAATGTAGCCGAATTTTGACTTTTAAGAGTGCAAAATGGTCAATTTAAGTTCGAATTTCTCACTTTAGTCCCTTAAGTTTGTAAAATTATTAAAGTAATCCTTTTTTTAGGCAAGAAACCAATTCTTTTTATATTTTTGTATGTTGAATACGATGTAATCTTGTGTGAATAATGAAAACTTTGAACTCATGATGTAAACATAATAATAACAAGATTATTTGGTGGATTTCATATATATATATATATATATATATAAATCATTTTAAGAGATTTTTATAGAACACTTTTCTATAAAATGGAACTACACATTTAGAAAAATCTCTTAAAATAAATTACATATATATATATATGTATAATTTATCAAATAATCCAATTCAAAACTATATTCCACCAATATTCTATTCGAAATCTCAAAAATTAAATAAATATGAAACTCAGGAGTCTAAATATTCACGTCGATATTTACCTAGTCTCTAGTGTAATGGACCATTGTTAGACGGGCACCCATGGTAATTGGCTCTGCTGATTAATGGATAATTGGGAACGATCGACTGAATTAGATTTAGTGATCGATTTTGTTGGACACAAGCTCAAGTCTAGCTGAGGGTGAACCTATAGAGTCATACACCAATCACCGAGGAGGTGGAGGAATTAATTTGGAATTAATTCTGAAAGACATTAAATTATTAGATTATTATGGGATAGTCCATTGGATCGACAACCCAAAATTGTATTGGGCTGACTCTAATTAATAAATTGGATTTATTAATTAAGAGTATGTGGGCTTAAGTCTTTAATTTGATTAAATGACTTTGGGCCTAATTTAGTTGGGTCTTGAATTAAATTGAATTTAATTCATTGGACCTTTTGGGCCTGTGCTAATTTAATTAGGACGAAGCTCAGTCTACTAAGTTAGGGCTGAGTTGGCTTTTATGTTTGGAAAAGGAAGAGTCCAAACTCTTCCCACATGAAAGGAGGAGAGTTGACCGAGTTGTGCTTTTGGAAAGCACAACTCGACCGCTTATTGTAGCTCTCCCACGTGGTAAGATTTATCATACCTTGTGGGAGAGGGCTTGATTGAGAATGGAATACGATGTATCTAGACACATCCCGATGTATCGAGACGCATTCCTAATCTTTAATTAATTCTAGATATAAGGCCGAACCACAGACACTCTCCTCACTTGCTCCCACAGACACTCAGCCGCACCCTATACTCTCTCTATCCCCTCTTTTGTTCTTCTTGATCTAGGATCAACTGAAAAACAAAAGTTGATTAAAAAAGAAATACATTAATCTATAGTGTAGTTCTTTTGACCTTCTTTCTGTCTAAGGTTTGATTTCTTCTAACAAGGAGATCATAACCTCTCCCAGTGTGGTATAGACATCGTTAGAGGGTTTCTACGCTTGAAACCTCATGAACAAACTTGGACAAAAAGGAACAAAGCTAGTTGCCGTTAAAAGGAAAGCAACAGAGGTAACATTTACATTTATGTATCTTTGTTCTACGTTACGCTATGTGCCCTGTATATTAAATTAGGATTTAAAATCTACATATCCTACATCGGACGCCCGGGAGAGACCAAGGAACACCCTTGACCGATTTTAAACTTTTATAATGTTTTGAAAAATCGCACTCCTGGGTGGATCCAATTCCTACACGAATAACCTAGATCGACTAGATGACAATCAGTAATACAATTACGAATGCGATTAGCTTTTGTAGGAAAAAAATCTACCACCCAACTTCTCTGACGGATGTGTAATGTTGTTAAAATCACCACAAATAAATCATGAATAATTATTAACAAAGCCAACATAATGTATAAGGGTGCCCCATACATGGTGTTGGAGATGTCTCTATGGGTAATTATAAACTAATGATAAAATGAAAGGTTGCTCTAACTTCCAACATAATCATGTGAGCAATAGACTGAATTTGGCAAAGGGGGAGTGCCTCAGGCAGACCACAATGCCCATATGTTGCTAGCAGATCCTAGCGAGGAAGTTATAATTAGGGCACAAATGGCATAAGACCAATACAACATGGGATTGCTCTGCATGAAGGCGTGTGGTCATTAAACAATACTATTAGGGCGGTGAAAATGGATAAGATCCTTGACAGTATTCAAAATTCTGCATAGGCTACTCCGTGATAATTCCAACTTTAAACCTTCATGGTAATAAATCTAGGAGGAGAGATTTGGTGATAGAAACCAAACGGGTTTAGTGCCACAGGAGTCGGAAACCCGTTTGAGGGCTGAATGAACCACGAGTGGGGCAACGACTCTCTTCCCATGGTGTGGAGGGACTGATGAAATTGGGCTTGGCGTTCCTTTGCAAATCCTTCTCATTCCTGAGACATTCCCACCATCATTCGTCAAGCTAATGGAGGGACAATGAAAAGGTACAGTGTAGTGTGATAGGGTTGAACCAAAAAGTGGTATGCTCCTAGGGGTATGAGATGGTTTTGAATATATATGTGCTAGAATATGTGATCAGAAAATCAATTAGATTTGTCTTTATATAATCTATTTGATAAAGTCATTATAATGTAATATTGTGTAATGAATAAAATGAGTATTCACTATTTGCCATTACCTTTGTTTTGCTCATTTCATTATGTTTTTATTGTTATCAACATCAGAACAAAGCCCACAGACCATGTAACAAACCAATGCAGTTGGACCACGCATTGGATGGTGATTATGGAACCAACTAATAAGGGTTGGGTCTGAAACGTTCCAAATCGAGGACCTTGAGACAAGGCTTTGGGTGTCCTACTAAGCCTTGCGCCTCGTTCATATTCATTGGATGAGTGTCGCATTTTATCGACGACAAACGTCGGGCGTCTATACGATCTTACTGGGTCAGTCGACTGAGGAGTCGGGCTGACTGAAATGACTCTCAAAGAATCATCATATGAAAGTTTTAGAGGCCTGGTCGGTATGACTGGAGTTCCCTGGTGGGAATAGTCCTCGGACTTCAGGAACTATAGTAGTCACATGCACACGATGGTTGTATCTTGGATCTGGCAAGAGGTGTTCATGTCTCAGATATGTTCATCATAATCCTTGTCTAGTGCAGTCAGGATGTGTAGCGAGGATGATGGTGTTTCAAGAAGAGGATCCATCTCCTATCAGTATGTGACAGAAGTATCTCCTATGCACTCAGAGACACATTCATGCTTTTTTGAAATTGTGGCCACAGTGATTGGTCGAGTGGAAAATGGTTTCCTCCGTTGAGGCAATGAAGTGAACGCAATCGCAGGCGTCAAACATATATGCCTAGTCCAGGATGGGAACCGACACTCAATTCCATGCCCTAAACTTAGCTGAGAGACGGTAGGTGGAAAGACCGTACCCGTATGGCAATCGGGAGCCTAAATATTAATGCCAACATTCACTTAGTCTCTAATGCCATGGACTGTTGCTAGATGGTCACCCATGATGATGAGCTTATGTTGGACATGTGCCTAAATCTAGTTGGGGGTGAACCTAAAAGGTCACACACAAATCACCGATTATATGAAGGAATTAACTTGGAGTTAATTTCGCAAGATAATAAATAATTAGATTATTTATTCATGGGATAGTTTATTAGATAGATGGCCGAATATTTTATTGGGCTCACACTAATTATTAAATGGGAAATATTAATTAAGAGGATTTCAACTTAGGTCTTTAATTGGATTAGAAGACTATGAACATAATTCGTCTGGGTCTTATTTGAAAAAATGTTTTGGGGTGTTATTGGAATACGAGAAGTTAATGTTTTGGGGCTCCATGGTACTCAGATTGGATTCTAGCGAAACTTCGGTAAAGAGTAAAAGGAATTGATGGGCTTTACAACGGTAGCCCGGGTGGAATTTTTTTATCACAGTTGAAGTAGAGGCCTTTAGAGCGTTTCTGCTGCACTTCAACTGGTGTTAAGCGATGAATAGGCAAGGTGTTTGAGGGAATTGTGTTAGAATAGGTGACCGTGAAGCTAATCTTCTTAGGCTTATGTAACCTATTTCTGACGATATGGTGTTTGAATAAAGTTTATGAATAAAAGTGATATTCATATTTGGCATTAATTCTTTGTTTTGTGTTCACTTAACTGCTTTACATTACAAACTGTTCAATGCACAAGCAAAACCCACAGACAGAAAGGTTAATCCAAGAAACTGGACTGCGCATAGGATGGCAAGTGATGAATCAGTTTATGTGGAGGGTCTGAAATACTCCAAGTCGAAGGACCTCGAGATAAGGTATCGAGAGTCCATTTGAGACTTGCACTATGCAATTACAGTCGCGTTTTATCGACTAGTGATGAGGGTCGTCCATGCAATATTAGTGGGTTAGCCAGCTTGGTGTCGGCTGACTGAGGTGACTCGTAGGAATTGTCATATGAGAAACCTTGAGTGGGATGGTCGGTATGACTTGAGTTCCTGGTTTCGACAGTACGGTATTGGTCCTCGGACTTAAGGGACTATTATGGTCACATACACACCGTGCCTGTATCTTAGATTTGGCAAGAGGCTACCAAGTTGAGAGACTCGATTGTCGTAAGCCCTATCTAGTGCAATCAAGGTGTGTACTATGAACAGTAGGTCCTAACAGAGAATCCATCTCCTGTCAAAAGGATTGACAGTGATGTCTCACTTACACTCTGAGACTCGTCCTCCAGTAAATTTGTGGCCACAGTAATTGAACAGTGGGATTAGATCCCTATGACGTTTGGTATGGACGAGCCAAAACTTTAGTCAAGAATGGGTACGGACACTTTTTGTCCACACCCTTGACTATAGCCGTGAGATGGAAGATGGAAGACGGAAGGACAAACGTACTAAAAAGCCTAAATGTTCATGCCATAACATTCACCTAGTCTCTAGTGCCATGGACCATTGCTAGATGACCACCCATGGTGACAGACGAATTCTCATCATAGGATGATTGGAAATTCGGCGAGTCTAGCTGAGGGTAAATCTAAAGAGTCACACACAATCCACCGGTAACGAAGGAATTAATTCCAGGAGAGAGAACAATTTAATTAGATTAAATTTGTTCACTTTTCTTGGATTGTTAAATCTTTAATTGGATTAAATAGAATTAATTAAGAAATTGAATTTATTAAATTGAGGAAATAGGCTCAAAATGATTATTTATTTTAAATTAGATTTAAAATATTTCACGTGAGGTTTTATTTATTTTTTCAAAATAAATGTAAGCTTCTATGGAGATGAAGGCCAAAAGAGGTCCGTTGGACGGAGCCCATGACGGAAGACCCAAGAAGAACAAAGAAGGATTTACAAGGCCCCATTAGAATGATAATGGGATGTAAAAATTGTAATAGTGTAGGCTTACCCTAGATTGACCATAGATCCATTGCGGGCTCAGTGGATCACTTATGAACGGGCTTGTGATCATCCTACAGGGGCATGCTAGGCTTCTTTTGTGTGTGTTTAATGTTTTAATGCTTTGATGTATGATGTGTTTGGAATGCATCTAATTACATTGAATGTATTTAAACTTGAGCATGAAACATACTAATAATAATGAGGTATCGGCCTTAATTAACAATAAACTCTCACTTGGATGGTCCAAGTATATATTAGGCCTAAAATAGAATGAAAATAAAATGGTTTTATTATTCCAAGCCTTCCATCGATAGCGATGTAGTGAGGAAGCTAGTTTTACCCATTCGTGGTCTCATGAGTCGTGGCACTTTTGAATGGAAGAAAGTTGCGTTGTTGTTGTGAACGAATGGAATATACTCCTATTTTCCTATCTCACGAGTCGTGGGGGGCAATAGTTGAGATATTCATTTGGTTGATGGGTCGGGCCTAATGCTAAGTAACATGATTCGCTTGGAGTCCTTGGGATCATGTGAAGGGGCGAGGCAAAATATCTTGGGGATCTCATTTGATGAGAATGGTATTTGATACCTCCCATAAATCCTTTCCCATGTGAATCGTAAAAGTGGAGCATGGAGAATTGCGTTTGTAGACTCCAAGCCTACTAGGAAATGGTTTTCCGAAAACCCCACTTGAGAGTGATGGGCTTTTTTGAAGAAATAGTGGGAGAGGTTATTAGATATGCTGTGGCGAAGGTATTTTTCGGAGCTAAAATGATAGAAGGGTCGTCTGTACACCACCATGGAGTGATGATGCTATCCCTAGTGGAGAAGCTCAAAGACCTTTGAGCTGATCTTGGAAAAGAGACGTACATTGACGTGACTCTTCAGTCTCTTCCTCCCTCTTTTGACCCGTTTTATCGTTCAACTATAACATGAATGGGCTTGAAAAAAGACCTTCATGAGTTGATAAACATGTTGGTCCAATACAAGACAACGAGTGAAAAGTCTACGCCGTCTGTATTGGTGGGGGAGGCTTTGACCTCAAAAGCGAAAGGCAAAGGGGCCGGACTTTGGAGGAGGAAGAAGGGTAAGACAGAATCAGCCACTGCAAGCGCTAAGAGCGCTCCTGTTACGATGCTGGGCATGGGCAAAGGAAAAAGGAAGGCGGTTCAACAGTCAAGGATTGCGAAAGATGTTTGCTTATATTGCCGTGAAAAAGGTTATTGGAAGAGGGAGTGACCTAAACTCCTCTCCAACAAAGGTACATTTGATTTGAGCTTTAACATGATTACTATTCTGCTTCTTGGGTATTGGATAGTAGCTGTAGAGCTCATATTTGCAAATGGTTTACAGGTGGTGGAAAGGAGTAGAAGGCTAAGACAGAGATGGTACTAAATCTAGGCAATGCCTGGGCTTTTGCTACAGAAGCTATAAGACTAGCTAAGCTTAGCTATTAGTGATCATGTTAGGATAGAGTTGATAGGTCACAATTATGTAACCTAGCATGATCAAAATTATGTTTTCTATTGTTGGACAATGAGGACTACATGTTTTTTATCAATGAAAGTTTCTTTTATTTGACAAAGAATGGTTATTCTTGTCTGCTAGGTTGTCTGCATAATTGTTTCAATACTATCCCATAGTTAGATTATGGATGCTCAAACAAATGATAAAATGGATAATTAAAATAAACTTACAGATTTGGCATGCAAACCTAGGTCACATTCCTCCAGATAGGATAAGGAGGTTAGTAGATTCAAGGAGTCTAGAAATAGACAATTTGAGCCTGCTAGCTTGCAAGTCCTTCCTGAGCAGGAAGATGGCTGAGATGCTCTTTGTAGAAAAAAGTATGCCTGCTAGTAGTCTATTAGATTGGATCCAGTCAGACATCTATGGTTCACTGAATACACAAGACCAGTAGAGGGTTCACAAGTCTAAGGGCCTTTGGAAAGCTCAGGGAATTAGATTTGAAGTGGGAACTGAACTGGTTGCGAAATTAAACCATCGATTGGATCGAGTGGTGTGTATTTAGTGGAAGTTCTTGATGTATCTAAATGAGAAAGGAATTCTCACTCAGTGGAATTCTTCCTGAAGCGTCACAATTGAACGACGTCTCTAATAAAGGAGAAATCGAACCTTGTTGGACATGGTTTGGTCGGTGTTTTCACTGGACTACCTTGGCCCATCTGGGCGTGTTCTTAAGACAGTAGCCAAGTTGTAAAACATGGCACTTTGTAAGGATCGTGGCTCAGACATCATATTGGATATGGCATGGCAAGCCTGTGTTCTACAAAGTACTTGAGTGTGTAGGATGATCCTGCACATGTCAAGGGACTAGCGGGAGACAAACTAGGTTTGCACAGGTTCATGTGTTGTCCTAAGGGAAATTGGATTTTAGAGGATAACCGGTGTGAGGAGTAGCTCCTTGAGGAATCAAGTAGAGCGACACCTTAGTAACATATTGCAAACATCATTTGAAATCAAGTTTGCTCACTGACTATATTTCAATCCTCCTAAGGAAGACCAGAATATCTTAGATACCTGAGAGGTACAGGTTTCTGGGTCATTCCGGTCAATTGAATTATAATCCAAAAGACATAAAGAGAAGCAATTTTGGACTAGGTTTGAAACTCCATGTAACTGGAATAGTCGTTTTGATGAGTTCATACGTGGAATTCGAACTAGGTTTGAAACTCCATGTAACTGGAATAGTCGTTTTGATGAGTTCATACGTGGTATGCCTTGATCAGTAACGAGCTTGAGGGTTAGTAGCAGTTTAGTTGTGTTCCTAGTTTTTAAAGTGTGTAACGTCTTATTAATTTGGAATTAATTTAAGATGTTAGGAAATACCGAAACACGAACGTTGTTCATGCATTTCTCCATAAAAGGAATTGGATTCCTATATATAAGGTTAAGCTGTCCAAGACTCAATAAGGGTTGACTGATGAGGAAGCTTAGATGTTTGACATCCCCTACGTCTTTATCATAGGCAGCATGGGTATGTTGTTTGGTGCATTGGACCTGATGTTGTGTATGCTTTGGGCGTAACGACAGAAATCGGGTGTGTACCTAGGAGGCAGTAGACTGCTGTTGAGAATAGTCTTTAATACATGAATAAGGATTAAAGAAGTGTTCTTGATGCACGTTCTATGGAGAGTTGATTCTGGAAGGCTATAGCGATACTAGCTTCAAGGCTTAATGGTAAGGTGGTAGCTTGGAAAGGTTTTAAGCAGGATACCATGACAGACAATGAAAGTTGAATGTATGGTATGAAGAGGTGACGTGCGGTTGGACCGCATCATCTTGGCATAAATAAGGTAGACCCGTGAGATCGAGCCGGATATCGCAAATTACTTATGCTCAGATAAGTCTGAGTGACATGGGTTATTGACTATAGATCAAGTGGGAGATTGTTAGAATAGGTGACAGAAAGCGAATTGGATTGGCAATTTTGGGTATTATTTAGCAATCTTTATTAAAGTAATATTGACTTGATGAATATAGTAAGTATTCATCCGTGACACTATGTGTTTGTTTTGCTTACTCATTATGTTAAATGGCGTTTTAATATCACAACAAATGCCCGCAGACCAATTGGATAACCCATGTAGTTGGGCTGCGCATTGGATGGCAGCTATGAATCCAACTTCTGAGGGTTGGTCTGAAACATTCCATGTCGAGGACCTCGAGATAGGGCATCGAGGGTCCTATAGAGACTTGGCATCGAGGGTCCTATAGAGACTTGCACTAAGGATTGCATTCAGTGGATGAATGTTGTGTTTCATCGGCGACAGACGTTCAACGTCTATGCAATATTAGTGGGTTAGTTAACAAGGGTGTCAGTTGACTAAACTGACTCGCGGGAATCGTCATATTGAAGCCTTGGAGGCTTGGTCGGTATGACTAGAATTTTCGGCTCCAATAGTACGAGATTAGTCCTTGGACTTGAGGAATCATGACAGTCACATGCATACAATGGTTGTATCTAGGATCTGGCAAGAGATGTCCGTATTTGGGATACATTCATATAAACCTTATCAAGTGCAGTCGGAATATGTATTGAGGACGGTGGATTCCAAGATAGGATCCATCACCTGTTAGTATATGACAGTCGAGTCTCCTATACGCTCTGAGACAATTTAAGCTCTTTGAGTCTGTGGCCACAACGATTGGTCGAGTAGGGAATGGTTTCCTACGTTGATCAATAGAGCAAACGTGTCTCGAGTTATTGAGCATAGTTGTCTAGTCCAGAATGGGAACCAACGCCCAATTCCATGCCCTATACTTAGACCAGACGACGGATGATGGAAGGACTATACTCGTATGGAACTCGGGAGCCTAAATATTCACAGCAACATTCACCTAGTCTCTAGTGCCATGGACCGTTGCTAGACGGCCACCCATGGTGACGGGCGTTTTTTTCGATTAATGATTAATCAGAAAAATAGTTATTTAAATTGAATTTGCCGGAATTAATTCTAGAAGAAGCGAATAAATTTAATCGGATTAAATTTATTCAAGAGAGAAAATAAATGATTGGATCATTTATTGGGAAATCCATTTGATGGATGGTCCAAGATTAATTAATTGAATTAATTAATTTTTGACTAAGAACCTTTGAATTAATTGGATTAATTTATCGGGTTTTGGCTAGAATAGTTGATTGGATCAATTATTCTTACTTTGGACGTATGTTTATTTAATTGGATTAAATAAATAATAGGGCTTCAATTGGATTAAAATTAATTAAATTAATTAATGCCCAATGGATACATGTTTGGACTTTATTTAATTTGATTAAATACAAGTCCAAAAACATAAAAATCCAAGTCCATTTTTCATGCAAGTTGAACTAGTTAAGGAGGAGTTTCAACTCGAGGGATTCCCTGCGGCGTTTGGTATAGGACAGACCGACACTTAGGTCCAAGATGGGTACCTATGTATCCGTGCCCTAGACCCTAAGTGGTGAGACCGTAGATGGAAGGATAGATGTACTGTAGAGCATAAATGTTCATCCCCACGCATATTCACCTAGTCTCTAGTGCCATGGACCGTTGCTAGACGGTCACCCATGGTAACGGACGGGTTCTAGGAATCCGACCAAGTCTAGCTGAAGGTGAACCTAAAGAGTCACACACAATCCGCACACATAACGTATTTAATTTAGAATTAAATATTTGGAGAGAGATGAAATGATTAAATTAGATTTAATCGGATCTTTCTTTTCTTGGGAAGAAATTAATTCATTTTATTAGATAAAAGGAATTTATCTAATAAATTAAATTTATTGAAAATTTATTTAATGGGCTTAGAATAAATATTTATATTCGATATATTTATTTATTGCCTTTTGGATTATTTAAATGAGATTTAAATATTCCATAAATTAATCAATGGTTGAGGTTAAAGAGAGAAATGAATGGATAGGATTGGTTTGACCAAGAAACTAGAAATTGACTAGGGTTTGACTAGGTCAAATCCTATTCAAGGAGGAGTCTTCCAAGGAGTAGGAATTAAAAGAGGAATGGGATTCCTCCTCTATAAATACTCTTAAGTCTTCTCTTTTGAAGAGATGATGAAAAATTGAAACACATACACATACATACACCACTTGGCCGACTCCTCCCCCCACTCGGCCACTCTCTTCTCTCTTTCCCAAGAAACTCTCTTATGTTCTTTTGTTTTATACAATTGAACTTTAAGGAGGGCTGATCTCGTTAAACAATAGCGTTTGATCAATCCGTCCTCGCCAAATAAACATACACTTGTTCTTTCACTAGCAAGAGGATCAAGATACGTGGGCGGATTGCGTGTACGAATTAGAGGGTCTCAAACTCGAAATCTTGGAGCAAAATGGGGAACAACGCGAGTAGCGGCTTGATGACGAAAACGACAACCGGTAGGTTTCTAGTTTAATGTTTAGGCCTCCATAAGATTTTGTATGTTTTATTATTCATGAGATACAACGAATGCCTGGGAGATTCAAGGGAACACCCCTTGAACGTCTTTATTTTGATCTCGTTTATGGCATGTTTAAATTCTTGCAATTTTAATTATACGGTGCTTTTGCATCCGCGCTACTCCCGGGCCGATCCACACGCCTTTGCTAGGCTTACACTGACTCGGTCCACCGAACATCACCTCTTCCTACCATCTCCCTCAATAGGTGGTAGCGTCTAAGTATGTGCTTGGATCGATGATGAGATCTCGGTTTCTTTGCTTGCGATACAGCCCGTTGTTATCACAGAAGATAACTACTGGCTCGGCTCGGCAATGCTAGGCACCACACCTAACTCTTGGAGGTAGTTTCTCATCCAAATCGCTTCCTTAGCCGCTTTTGAAGCTGCTATGTATTCAGACTCAGTGGTGGAATTGGCTGTAGTGTCTTGCTTGGAACTTTTCCAAGCTACCACCCCACCATTAAGTCTGAATACATAGCCCGATTGAGACTTGGCATGGTCATCGTCTAACTGGAAGCTAGCGTCGCTAAAACCTTCCAGTATCAACTCTCCACCACCATAGAGCAAGAATATATCCTTATTCCTTCTTAGGTACTTAAGGATACTCTTGACTGCCTTCAAATGTGGCTCGCCTGCACAGGACTGATATCTGTCGGTTACACTCAAAGCGTAAGTGACGTTAGGCCTAGTGCAGTGGACGACATACTGACTGTTGGCTACGGCGGAAGCATAGGGATGGCCTTCATCGTTCACGCTCCTCATCAGTCTTGGGAGACTGCTTCTTGAATAACTTGATCCCATGTCTCATGGAAGGAAACCTCGTTTGGAGTTATCCATGTTGAATCTTTTGAGGATTTTCTCAACATACGAGTTTTGTGTCATTCCTAACATCTCTAGATCTATCCTTGACGATCTGGATGCCTAGAATGTAGGAGGCTTCACCCAAATCTTCATGGAGAATTGAGTAGACAAAACCATGATTTTGTGTCACTTAAGATTTTGACGTCATTACCAATTAGCAGAATATCGTCCACATAAAGCCCTAGGAACACTACTAAGCTCCTACTGACCTTCTTGTATACACAAGGGTCATATTATTCTTGATGAAATTGTATCCTTGTATGACTTCATCAAAACGAATGTTCCAACTATAGGATACTTGTTTGAGGCCATAGATGGACTTTTGGCGACGACAGACTTTCTGCTCTTCTCCAACAACAGTGAATCCCTCCAGCTGATTCATATAGATCTCTTCCGCAATGAAACTGTTAAGGAATGCCGTTTTCATTTCCATATTCCATATCTCATAGTCATAGCATGCAACTGTGGCAAGCATAATCTGAGTGGACTTAGCCATGGCTACTGACGAGTAGGTATCCTCAAAGTCGAACCCGGATCATTGAGTGTAGCCTTTCGCCACTAACCTAGCTTTGAAGGTAGTTACTTCTCTATTAGTGCCAAGTTTACGCTTATAGACCCATTTACACCCAACGGGTTTAATACCTTTGTGAGGGTCCACAAGCGTCCATACTTGGTTTGTGCTCATGGAGTCTATTTTGGCTTTCATGGCCTCAAGCCACTTCTCTGAGTCGATGTCAGACATCACGTCCCCGTATGTCTTAGGATCATTATCCAACTTATTGGCTATGCCTAAGACGCCATACCTCTCGGGAAGAAGCGGCACTCTTGCTGACCTATGGAGGACTGGAACAGTAGTGTGAACTGGTTGTCCAACACGTTGAGCCTCGCGGTTCTTGTACTGTGGTTGGCTCCTCGGGAGGTTGTTCGTCATGCTGAGCCTGAAGAGGTTGTTCAACATGTTGAGCCTCGCGAGGGCGCTCAATCCGTTGGGTACTTAACCTAAAACCTCTTAGCGAAGTATCTGTAGCTCCTAGCGCGGATGGCTGATGTGTCTCACTTGATTCCGCAAGGAGCAGTTCATCACATTGGGAATCCGTTGGAAAATCTTTTTCCAAGAACACTGCATTCCTCGAAACAAATACCTTTTTTTTTCTGAGGTTAAAACAAATGGATCGTCCCTGGAGGAAGCGCGAGTGAGGAAGCGTGGTATTTTAAAGCAAGAAATGTAAATCATGCATAAATGATGGAATTTAAACAGATCGTTCAAGGGGTGTTCCCTTGAACCTCCCGGGCGTTTGGTGTATCTCATGAATAAAAGAAAAAACATACATGCTACATTCATGGAGGCCATAGGGTTGAAATGAAGAAAGCGTAGTAAACGCTACTTACCCGTTGTAGATTACTTCGTTCGGCTACACGCGTTGTTCCATATTTTGCCACCGAAATCCCAATGTAGAAATCCTCTAAATCATCCACGCAAGTCACCGGATCTTGATTCCACCATGCTAGCAAGAGGTAAAGATGATATAGGGAGGACAAATCAACCTAGCGTTACGAATTAACGTGGTTGATTCGTCTAACATTCCCTTGTATCAAAGACAAGGAAGCAAGGGGTTTTCTTGGAGTGAATAGAGGAGAGGGGACGAGAGATTGAGAGAGGGGTGGTCGTGTGGGGTGTATGTGATATGAGAGTGTCGATATTAGTGTGTGTGTGTGTGTGTATGTATTTTTGAGTATTTATAGGAAACATGTTTTCCTGTTCCTACTCAAACTCCTCTTAAAGAGGCACACTTTGACTAGGACTTTGACCTAGTCAACATAGGCTTTGATTAAGTCACACTTAATCATAGCCCTTCATCTCATCAAGCCCCCAAAGTTCAATCTCGTCCGTCCATCCTTTGAGTGGCTCTATGGAATATTTTAAATCCTATTTAAAAGTAGTCCATTAGGCTTCAAATAATTACCAAATAAATATTTGAGCCCTAATAATATTTCCATCTAGTGAAAGATGGAAATAGCCCACTTCCTAATTCCATAAATCCCATTTATGAGTTGAGTCTTATTTAATCCAATTAAAGACTTGACACTCCAAGAAGAGAACCAATTTAATCTACTTAAATTGTTTGGTCTCCCAGAATTAATCCCAAATTAATTCCTTCATTTTCGGTGAATGGTGTGTGACTCTTTGGGTTCATGCTCAGCTAGGCTTGGCCGAATTTCCAATCATCTTATGATGAGAATGCGTCCGTCACCATGGTTGGCCGTCTAGCAATGGTACATGGCACTAGAGACTAGGTGAATTTTATGGCGTGAACATTTAGGTTTTCGAGTACGTACGCCCTTCCGTGTACTACCTCACAGCTATAGTCTAGGGTATGCACCTTGGGTGTCAGTACCCATTCTTGACTTAAGCCTAGACTCGTCCACACTAAATGTCACTGGGATCTTATCCCACTATTCAGTTACTGTGGCCACAGATTCGTTAGAATAGGTGATCAGAAAGCCAATTGAATTGGCGGTTTTGGGTACTATTTAGCAATCTTTATTAGAGTAATGTTGGCTTGATGAATATAGTAAGTATTCATTCGTGGCACTATGTGTTTGTTGTTGTTACTGATTACGTTACATGGCGTTTTAACTTCCAACAAATGTCCACAGACCAATTGGATAACCCGTGTAGTTGGGCTGCACATGGATGGCAGCTATGAAACCAACTTCTGAGGGTTGGTCTGAAACGTTCTAAGTTGAGGACTTCAAGACAGGGCATCGAGGCTCCTATAGAGACTTGCATTAAGGATTGCATTCATTTGATGATTGTCGTGTTTCATCGGCGGCAGACGTTGGACGTCTATGCAATATTAGTGGGTTAGTTGACAAGGGTGTCAGCTGACTGAACTGAGTTGCGGGAATCATCATATGGAAGCCTTGGAGGCTTGGTCGGTTTGATTGGAAATCCCGACTCCGATAGTACGAGATTAGTCCACGGACTTGAGGAGTCATGGCAGTCGCATGCATATGATGATTGTATCTAGGATCTGGCAAGTGATGTCCGTATCTAGGATACGTTTATTGTAAGCCTTATCCAGTACAGTCGGAATATGTATTGAGGATGGTGGATTCAATGATAGGATCTGTCACCTGTCAGTATATGACAGTCAAGTCTCTTATGCGCTCTGAGATGGTTTAAGCTCTTTAAGTCTCTGGCCACAACGATTGGTCGAGTAGGGAATGGTCTCCTACGTCGATCAATAGAGCAAACATGTCTCGAATTATTGAGCATAGTTGTCTAGTCCAGGATGGAAACCGACGCCCAATTCCATGCCCTAAACATAGATTGGGAGATGGATGATAGAAGGACCGTACTCGTATCATAATCGGGAGCCTAAATGTTCACGCCAACATTCACCTAGTCTCTAGTGCCATGGACTGTTGCTAGACGGCCACCCATGGCGACGGACGTTTGTCGATTAATGGTTAATTGGAAAACAGTTAATTAAATTGGATTTAATTGACCAAATATGTTGGACAAAAGCCCAAGTCTAGCTGAGGGTGAACCTAAAGAGTCACACATAAATCACTATGAAATTGGTAGAATTAATTTGGAATTAATTCTAGAAGAAGCGTATTAATTTAATTTGATTAAATTAATTCAACGAGAAAAATAAATGATTGGATCATATATTGGAAAATCTATTTGATGGATGGTCCAAGAATTAATTAATTGAATTAGTTAATTGTTGAACTTAGAGCCTATAAATTAATTTGATTAATTTATCGGGTTTGGCTTAATTAATTGATTGGATAATTTAATTAGAGTTTGGACATATATTTTTTTTAATTGGATTAAATAAACTTGTGGGTTTCAATTGGATTGAGATTAATTGGATTAATTTATGTCAATTGGACTTTTTTTGGATTTAATTTAATTAGATTAAATAAAAGTCCAAGACTAGTAGTCCTAGTCCATGTAACAATACAATTTATAGCAAGTGCAGGAGGAATTAAAATTCTCTACGTGTGAGGCACATGTGACCAGCCATTATGTGGTTTTATGGGTGGTTTGTTTGTTATAAAGGTGCATGGTTATGTAGATAGTGGTGTGTGTATGTAAGTTGCTTTGGAAGTTAACAATAGAAGTAGAATTTTGAATTCAACAACTCTACATACACAAAACCATTCACATAACTTGTATGGCATTGTCTAGCATGAAATTTCCAGAAAAAACTCTTCAAAAATCTCTAAAAAAACTCTTCTTCTTGTGTTCATACCTTTTGGAAAGGTTTGAACAAAAACATTCCAAAAGCACTAATCAATAGTGTTCATTTGGAGTTGTTTGTTTCTTCTTCTTCTTCCCTACTACTATCTAGCAATAGTTTAGAGAACTCTTCTATGGTGTGGTGTGGACAAATTAGAGAGATTCTAATTTGGATCCTCAAGTGAACGGAAGGAGAAGCGGAAAGGAACAACGCTAGAAACCGGTTCTACGTGCAACGAACATAAGGTTGGTTTTTGTTTGCGTTACATGTACCTTTTTGATTACTTCCTTTAGCCACTTGTCCAACATCTTCTCCTCTTTAATTTATACTTTGACATCGCTGAATGGCCGGAAACTTCAAAGGGAACACCCCTTTGAACCTATTTTAAATTCTACTTTAAATTCACGTTTTTACGCTTCCGTTGCGTTCCCGGGCCATACCCAATTCTTTGAAGATTTTATAGGGAACGAGTTTCAGAGTATAAGTGAGACACTACTGTCAATCATTTGAAAGGAGGCGGATTCTGTCTTTGGACCTACTGTCCACACTACACATCTTGTCTGCACTAGATAGGGCTTATAGCAACCAAGTCTCTTGACTTAGTAGCCTCTTGCCAAACCTAAGATACAGACATGGTGTGCATGTGACTATAGTAGTCCCTCAAGTCTGAAGACCAATATCGTACTGTTCTACTCAAGATTTCCCATATGAGAACACCCGCAAGTCACCTGAGTTAGCCGGCACCGAGCTGGCTAACCCACTAATATTGCATGGACGACTCTCGTCACTAGTCGATGAAACGCGACATCAACTACTTAGTGCAAGTCTCAAATGGACCTTCGATACCCAATCTCGAGGTCCTTTGACTTAGAGATTTCAGACCGATCCACAGAAACTTATTTCATGACTTGCCATTGGATGTGCAGTTCAATTTCTTGGATTAACCTTTCGGTCTGTGGGCTTTAGTTGTGCATTGAACAGTTATAGATATCAAAGTTGTTAGTCAACACAATCAAAGTACTAATGTCGTAACTGAGCATCACTTTTATTCATAATGAACTTTATTTAAACACCTAATTTCATAAATAAGTTACATAAGCCTAACAAGATTAGCATCACGATCACCTATTCTAATAACCTCCCACTTCACCTAAAGCCAATCACTCATATGCCTTAACCCCATCTTCTTAAGATGTTGCGTATGAGCAATTTCTGACATAGGCTTTATCAAAGGATCTACCGTATTATCTGCTGAGTTGACTCGGTCCATCCGAACGTCACCTCTTCCTACGTTTTCCCTCAATAGGTGGTAGTCTAAGTATGTGCTTGGATCGGTGATGAGATTTCGGTTCCTTCGGTTGCGATATAGCCCCGTTGTTATCACAAAAGATAACTACTGGCTCGGAAATTCTAGGCACCACACCAAACTCTTGGATGTAGTTTCTCATCCAAACCACTTCCTTGGCAGCTTCCGAAACTGCTATGTATTCAGCCTCGGTGGTGGAATCGGCTGCGGTGTCTTGCTTGGAACTTTCCCAAGCCATTACGTCTGAACACATAGCCTGACTGAGTGTTGGCATCGGCGTCGTCTGATTGGAAGCTAGCATCACTAAAACCTTCCAGTATCAACTCTCCACCACCATAGACCAAGAGTATGTTCTTAGTCCTTTTTAGGTACTTAAGGATACTCTTGACCGCATTCCAATGTGCCTCGCCTGTGTAGGACTGATACCTGCTTGTTACACTCAAAGCGTAAGCGACGTCAGGCCTAGCGCAATAGACGCCATATTGGATGGTGCCTACAGCATAAGCATAAGGGATGTCCTTCATCCTTTCAAACTCCTCATCAGTCTTGAGAGACTGTTTCTTAGTAAATTGATCCCATGTCTCATGGGAAGGAAACCTCGTTCAGAGTTATCCATGTTGAATCTTTTCAGGATTTTCTTAACGTACGAGTTTTGGGTCATTCCTAACATTCTATTAGATTTATCCCTGATGGTCTGGATGCCTAGAATGTAGGAGGCTTCACACAAATCCTTCATCGAGAACTGAGTAGACTGAAGGACAAGCAGGTCCGTCCGGGAGCGCGAGCGGAAGCGAGAAAGCGAGGAAATAGTGCGTAAATTTAAATCTAATTTAAATAAACGAATCCCAAGGGGTGTACCCTTGGGTGCTCAACCGGGCGTTCGATGTAGGATGTGTAAATATTAGAAATGAATATTAAACACATAGGGCATAGATAAATATATATAATCAATCAAAGCGTAATAAACCATTACCTTTGATTGTTTAGCGTATGCTCCTGGCTATTTGCGTTGTTCCTTCTCCGGAATGCTCATGAAATCCAAACGTATGGATTCTCCAAAGGTGATCCACACCACACCGGAAGAAACACACGTCCTTCTTGCTAGAAAAGAACGGGTTTAAGAAGGAATCGGTTTAAGAGAAGAACACTATGAATTAGTGCTCTCTTAAACTTACTTTGTTCTTCTTCTTGATTCAAAATCAAGTGAAGAACACAAGTGTGAGAGAGGGAGAGAGGCCGAGAGTTGAAGGAGAGGAGAGGGATTTTTGTCTTCTCTTTTTCCTAGAAAAAGATGAATAATGAATCACTTATGTTTGGTGTTGTATATTCTAATATATATACATAATTAATGTGATTATTGGAATGTGTCTAGGTTCATCCAAGGATGTCTAGATTCATTCCAATCAATCACCATGAATTCTTCGATCAAGTCTACCAAAATTTATGGTATGATCAAATCATCCAAAAGGGAAGAGCTTGATTGGAGTTGATTTGTCTCTTTCCAAAAGAGATAAGTCAACATACCACTTAGCATGAAACCTGGCTGATTTTGCTTCCTCCAAGGGAGCATGTCGGCCATGTTTAATTAAGGGAAGAAGTCCAACTTCTTACTATTCCAAAATAGGAATTATTTCTCCTCTCGGGTATAATTTAACGGACCGGGTTTTATCGTAATCCAATTACGACGAATCCAACATTAAATCCAATTTAATGTCCATTTAAATTATTCCCGTTGATCTTTTAATCCAATTAAAAGACCCAACATCTCAACTTTCCATATTTAATCGAAAATCCAATTTTACCGATTAAACAAAAGCCCGATACAATATCGGCCCATCCATCCAATGGACTTTCCCTTAAGTAATCCAATTACTTATTTTATCCTTCGAGATTGACTCCAAGTCGATCTCTCAACCTCCTCGGTGATTTTTGTGTGACCCTTTAGGTTCACCCTCAACCAGACTTGGGCCCGTGTCCCACAAGGGCCCGTTACCATGGGTGGCCGTCTACCAACGGCCCATGGCACTAGACACTAGGTGAATTGGCGTGAACATTTAGGTGTCGATTCCGTACGGGTACGATCCTTCCGTCTACCGTCTCCCGGCCTTAGTCTAGGGTATGGAATTGGGCGTCGGTTCCCATCCTTGACTAGGCATCTATGCTTAATATTCGAGATCACGTATGCTTCATTGCGTCGACACAGGAAACCATTCCCTGTTCGACCAACCACTATGGCCATAGCTTTAAACAACATGATCGTGTCTCCGAGTGCATAGGAGATACCTTTGTCACATACTGACAGGGGACGGATCCTCTTCTTGGAACCCACCGTCCTCGCTACACATTCCGACTGCACTGGACAAGGCTTATGATAATCATCTTACATAATGATTACCTCTCGCCAGATCCAAGATACAGCCATCATGCGCACGTGACTGCCATGATCCCTCAAGTTTGAGGATTACTCCCGTACTATCAGAACCGGGGAAAACCAATCATACCGACCAAGCCTCCAAGGCTTCCCATTTGATGATCCCCGCGAGTCAGTCCAGTCGGCTCGACCCCAGTCAACCAAGCCATCAAGATCGTGTAGGCGTTCCACGCCTGTCGCCGATGAAACACGACACTCATCTAATGAACACGACTCTTGACGCAAGTCTCAATAGGACTCTCGATGCCCTATCTCGAGGTCCTCGACTTGGAACGTTTCAGACCCAACTCTTAATCAGTTGGTTTCATGACCACCATCCAATGCGTGGCCCAACTGCACTAGTTGTTATCCATGGTCTGTGGGCTTTGTTGCGATATCAGTTAAACACCGTTTTAACAAATGTAAGATGAGCGCAACAAAGAAGGTACCATTGGTGACGAACATTCATCTTATTCATCACATAATGACATTACATTTACATCAAGTTGTCAGATAGGTTACCAATCGCCAAACCTATTGGCTTTCTGGTCACCTATTCTAACAATCTCCCACTTGACCTAAAGCCAATCACCCATTGACCTCAAACCTATTGGCGTTTGGTGTATCTCATGAATAATAAAACATACATCGATTTCATGGAGGCCTTAGGATTTAAAGAAAAAGGCGAAAACATTAAACCGAAAACCTACCGATTGTCGTTTTCATCTTCAAGCCGATACTCGCATTGTTCCCCGTTTTGCTCCAAGATTCGACTTTGAGACCATCTAATTCGTACATGCAATCCGCCCACGTATCTTGCTCCTCGTGCTAGCGAAAGAACAAGTGTATATGATATTTGGAGAGGACGGATCGATTAAACGTTAGTCATTAACGACATTTGTTAGAATAGGTGACCATGTAAGCTAATTTTGGCAGGAATATGTAACCTATGTCTAGACAATTCTTTGGTATTTGATAAAACATTTATGAATAAAGAAGTGAAAATTCATATGGCAATACTTTGTTTACGTTCACTTATCTGCATTTACATTTCTGTTCACTACGCAAACAAAGCCCACGGACTGTGAAACAATTTTGGGGACTGGGACTACGCTTGGAGGTAGGTCCATGAAACAATTTCGGGGACTGGGACTACCGAATCAGTCCGGAAATCTCCAAGTCAAGGAATCCCGAAAATGGGTACTGGGATTCCCTTTGAGACTTGCACTAAGCATCTGCTGTCGTATTTCATCGACGGGTGACAAAGGTCGTCTAAGCAGTGTTAGTGGGTCAGCATGCTAGGAAGCAGCTGACTGAGGTGACTCACGGGAACCGTCTTACGGAGGACCTTGAGTATGGTCAGCAAGGTATGACGTGTATTCCCGGTTCCAACGGTACAGGCCAAGTCCTTTGACTTGAGGAACTGCTGAGTTTACCTGTGCATCAGGTCTGTATCTTAGATATGGTGAGAGATTGCCAAAATACTCTTGAGTAGTCATAAGCCATGTCTAGTGCAGCTCGGGTGTACAAAGTGACAGTAGTTTCCAAGAAAGGATCTGTCTCCTGTCAAGAGGTATTGACAGTTGAGTCTCATGTATGCTCTGTGTCTTGTCCATAAAATCTGTGGCCACAGTAACTGAACAGAAGGGAAAGGTTTCCCTTGCGGCGTTTAGTAAGGACAAACCGACACTTAGGTCCAAAATGGGTACCTGCATTTTCCGTGCCCTAGACCCTAAGTGATGAGACCGAAGACAGAAGGACAAGTGTACTGTTAGAGCCTAAATGTTCATCCCCGAATATTTCACCTAGTCTCTAATGCCATGGACCGTTGCTAGATGGCCACCCATGGTAACGGGCAGATTCTAGGAATCCGACCAAGTCTAGCTGAATGGTGAACCTAAAGAGTCACACACTATCCACACACACTTAGTATTTAATTTGGAATTAAACATTGGAGTAAAGGAATGATTAAATTAGATTTAATCGGGTCCTATATTTTCTTGGAGAAATTAATTCCTTCTATTTGATAAAGGGAATTAAATTAATAAATAGGATTTATTAAAGGGTTGATTTAATGGGCTTAGAATAAATATTAATATTTATTTATTATATTATATTTATTCTTTGCCTCTTGGAATATTTAATGGGATTTAAATATTCCATTAAATTAAAATCAACGGTTGAGATGGAAGGGGGAGATGGAAGGCTAGGATTCGTTTGACTAGGTCAAACACTAGTTTGACTAGGACTTTGACTAGGTCAAAATCCTAGTCAAATTAGAGTTCTTAGAGTTGGAGTTTAAAGAGGGTTAAACTCCTCCTCTATATAAACCTCTAGCCTCCAAACAATTGAAGGATGATGATTCTTGAAAACACACACAACACACACTCATCTCTCCCCTCTTCACCTCTCGTCCGCCCCCTCTCTCTCTACAAGAAAATATTTTTTTCTTAGTTCTTTTGTTCTTGGAACATTAGAACTTAGATGAATCAATACCGTTAATTGATAACGTGTTGTTGATTCATCCACTCCAAAAATTATACACTTGTTCGTTGCTAGCACGACGTGCAAGATACGTGGGTGGATCGTGTGTCACGATTTGGAGGGTCTCAAGAACGAGATCTCGGTGCAAAACGGGGAACAACGCGAGTAGCCGTTAAAGACGAAAACGACAACGGGTAGGTCTCGTTTTACTTTTTCGTCCCGCTTTAATTTTCAACTCTATGGCCTCCATGATTTCTTTACATGCTTTATGATCATGAGATACACCAAACGCCCGGGAACCTCAAGGGCACACCCTTTGAGCGTGTTCTTTTAAATTAAAAGCATGCTTTAATTTTTGTATGTTTATATTTATCGCGCTTCCGCATTCACGCAATTCCCGGGACAATCCACCGATTTCTTTCAGTGGTATCAGAGCCCGGTTCGGTGTATAGGCCTAGGGTTAATGTGCGTTCTAAGCATGAAACGTGATATTGGCATGTTTTATATTAAATCTTGATTTTTCTTGATTTTAAGCATGTCGGTTTTATTGCTTTTAATTCGTGTGAATTTCTGAATGTTGGTATTTTTCTGTTTTTCTTGGGAAACGGGGTGGAAAATTGAACGGAAAAACGAGAAACGACGCAGCCGGGAGGGCTGGCCGTGCGCAGCCGCACGCTACCGGCAGGGCAGACGCCCGCAGGCAAGGGAGGCCTGCGCGCGCCCGCCCAGCCGGTCGCGCAGGGGCAGCGCGCAGCCTTCCTGGCGCGCGTGCACGCAGACAAGGGTGTCTGCACGCGCGCGCGCAAGGCTGCGCGCCTGCAAGTCCGCGCGTGGACGGGCTCTGGGCAGCGCCGCTAGTCGCGCGCGCACGCAGACGGAGGAGTCTGCGCGCGCGCGCCTGGCAGGCGTGCCCAGTGCGCGTCTGCGTGCGCACTGCGCACGGCACGGCCGGCAGCCAGCAGGCCAGCGCGCGCGCAAGGCAAGGGAGCCTGCGCGCGCGGCGGCCTGCCGGAATGCCAGGCCGCGCTGCGCGCTGTCGGCCAGGCGCGTGCGCACGCAGGCAAGGGGCCTGCGCGCGCGCGCAGGGGCGGCAGGTTGAGCCTGTTGCCCTGTGCGCGTGCCGGCGGGCCGCTGCCGGCGGCGGCGGCGGCTGATGCTTCTAGGGTTTCAAAACCCTAGCAGTGTTCTTTTCTTTTATTTTTTAATTATTTTCAGTTTTAATTTTGAATTAATTCTGAAAAATCGTTTTTGGTTCAATTATGCCTATTTTTCTAAAGACATTATTTTAGGAGTAAAATAAATTGGATTTGGAATCCCGGGGTTATTTTACTTAAAATAATGAGGAAAGGTTTTCCTAAAACGAGAAAATAATATTACCATTATTTGTGTTTATTTTTCACACGTTGTGCACATATTCATTTATTATTTTGGATATTTATGATTGGTAATCATGTATTATTGGTATATAGTAATTATATGATTGGATCATGTGATTATGTGTGTTGGATGGAAATGGATGATCACGAGCCTTAGACCGGATGTATGGTTTATTTTCTGTTGGGCCTGTGTGCCTCTTTTACTGCTTTCTCCTTCTCTCTTTCTAGTTGCCTTGGAATAATAAGGCATTCTACCTCCCTCCTTATGTACTCCCCCCGGGTTTTCGCTGGGGTTTCTATTTTTTAACATGTAATGAGAGTAGACTAGGAGTGAGGTTTCTATTTTTTGTAATTGGTGGAGAAGAAGGAAGGGCCACATGGCAAGCCCAGACGGGAGGCCCCTTGGAGTTTTTCATGAAGTGAAGAAAGAGAAAAAGAGACCAAGGCCCATCAGCATGATGATTGGGTTACTATTAATGTAATAGTATAGGACCAACCCTAGATTGACCATAGATCCACTGCGGGCTCAGTGGGTCGCATAGGATTCGGGCTCGTGATCATCCAACAGGGGTGTGCTAGGCTTTAATTTTGCATGTGGTTATGATGATGGATGAATAGGTTGTTTATTTATCGTATAATTGCTATGGATGGTTTATTTACGTATTATGGATATATGTGTAGATATTTATTTATTCGAGATCTCGGTCATTTGTTACTCTCACATTGGTTGGACCAATGTCAAAATATTAGACCCTAGACAAAGTGGACATAAACTCTAGGAGTTTGTCCATGCCTTCCAATCCATGGCATAGTGAGGAAGCTGCTTTAGGTCAATAGCGTGGTCTCACGAGTCGTGGCACGTTATTGTACTTAAAGGAAGCTGCATTATGTCATGAACGCAAAACGGGCTGCTGCTACCTGTCTCACGAGTCGTGGGGGTACCAGTGGGTCCGTGGCTCGGTCGATTGGGTTGGGTCTAACGCCCAATTAACATGATTCGCTTGGAGTCCTCGGGATCATGTGAAAGGGTGAGGCAATAATCTTGGGAATCTCGTGGAACGAGAATGGTATGGAATACCTCCCACAGTATCTTTTCCATGCGAATCGTAAAAGTGGGGTATGGGAAAAATCGCTGTGGATCCCAAGCCCACTTGGAAAGAATTTCCCGAAAATCACGTTTGAGAGTACCGTGTTTTCGTATGAATAGTGGGAGGATTAAATGACTAAAGTCCATGCATTTAATTATTTTATCAAACCACCGTCTTTTATTTTCTGCTGATCGCGCGCCGTTTTCTAAAATGTAGATTTTAAAATGTCTAAGAATCCACTTTCCACCATTCTTGAGACAAACAAATTCAATGGAACAAACTACAATGACTGGTTGCGCAATCCCAGGATAGTCCTAGATTACGAGAACCAAGGCTACGTCATGGACGAGCCTCTCCCTAGGACCTTACCGGAAGGATCCACGCCAGAAGAACGTGAGACGTTCGAGACTTGGCATAAGGATAACCAGAAGGTCCGTAGCATCATACTTGCTTCGATGACCAATGAGATTCAGAAGCAATATGAAAGGCTAGACGATGTCCCTTCCATTATGGCTCGCCTTAAGGATTGCTATGCAGTCCCGGACCGGCATACTAGGTATGTCGCGACCAAGGCGTTCTTTGGAACGAAAATGACAGAAGGATCCTCTGTACAAGAGCACGGGGTTAAAATGCTTACCCTGGTGGAAAAGCTCGAGGACCTAAAGGCAAGTCTCGATAATGAAACGTACATAGATGTGATCCTTCAGTCACTCCCACCCTCCTTTGACCAATTTAGCGTCAATTACAACATGAACGCACTTGAGAAGGGCATTCATGAGTTGATCAATATGTTGGTGCAATACGAGGCAACGACTAAGAAGTCCACGCCTTCGGTATTGTTTGGAGGTGCTTTGACTTCTAATACGAAAGGCAAAGGTGCCGGACGTTGGAAGAAGAAGAAGGGGAAGGGAAAGGCCGTCAAAGCAGCTACGAACACTAAGAGTGTTTCCATTGCCAAAGAGGGAAAAGGCAAAGGAAAGGGTAAGGTTGTCTCCAAGCAACAGTCGAAGGCATATGACATATGTATCAACTGCCGTGAGAAAGGGCATTGGAAGAGAGAGTGCCCCAAACTCTTCTCGAACCAAGGTATATATGTGATTGAGGTTAATATGGTCATTAGTTCTGCCTCTTGGGTATTAGATACCGGCTGTGGAGCTCACATTTGCAATGACTTGCAGGTGTTGAAAAGAAGCAGAAAACTGGGTAGCGGGGACATGATTAATTCTTTCTATTTGATAAAGGGAATTAAATTAATAAATATGATTTATTAAAGGGTTGATTTAATGGGCTTAGAATAAATATTAATATTTATTTATTATATTATATTTATTCTTTTAGCCTCTTGGAATATTTAATGGGATTTAAATATTCCATTAAATTAAAATCAACGGTTGAGATGGAAGGGGGAGATGGAAGACTAGGATTCGTTTGACTAGGTCAAACACTAGTTTGACTAGGACTTTGACTAGGTCAAAATCCTAGTCAAATTAGAGTTCTTAGAGTTGGAGTTTAAAGAGGGTTAAACTCCTCCTGTATATAAACCTCTAGCCTCCAAACAATTGAATGATGATGAATCTTGAAAACACACACAACACACACTCATCTCTCCCCTCCTCACCTCTCGTCCGCCCCCTCTCTCTCTACAAGAAAATATTTTTTTCTTAGTTCTTTTATTCTTGGAACATTAGAACTTAGATGAATCAATACCGTTAATTGATAACGTGTTGTTGATTCATCCACTCCAAAAATTATACACTTGTTCGTTGCTAGCACGACGTGCAAGATACGTGGGTAGATCGTGTGTCACGATTTGGAGGGTCTCAAGAACGAGATCTCGGTGCAAAACGGGAAACAACGCGAGTAGCCGTTGAAGACGAAAATAACAACGGGTAGGTCTCGTTTTACTTTTTCGTCCCGCTTTAATTTTCAACTCTATGGCCTCCATGATTTCTTTACATGCTTTATGATCATGAGATACACCGAACGCCCGGGAACCTCAAGGGCACACCCCTTGAGCGTGTTCTTTTAAATTAAAAGCATGCTTTAATTTTTGTATGTTTATATTTATCGCGCTTCCGCATTCGCGCAATTCCCGGATTGTGTGTGACTCTTTAGGTTCACTTTCAGCTAGACTTGGTTGGATTCCTAGAATCTGCCCGTCACCATGGGTGGCCGTCTACCAACGGTCCATGGCACTTGAGACTAGGTGAATATGCGTGGGGATGAACATTTAGGCTCTACAGTACATCTATCCTTCCGCCTACGGTCTCACCACTTAATGTCTAGGGCACGGATTATGTAGGTACCCATTTTGGACCTAAGTGTCAGTCTGTCCTTTACCAAACGTCGAAGGGAATCCTTCCCTTCTGTTCAGTTACTGTGGCCACAGATTCTAGGGACACGACACACGGAATATTGTGATACACAACTGTCAACACCTTTTGACAGGAGACAGATCCTTTCTTGGAAACTATTGTCACGTTGTACATCGTGGCTGCACTAGATATGGCTTATGACTACTCAACTGCATTTTGGCAATTTCTCACCATACCTAAGATGTACAGGTAAACTCAGCAATTCCTCAAGTCAAAGGACTTGACCTGTACTATTGGAACCGGGAACTCACTTCATACCTAGCCGACCCTACTCAAGGTCCTCTGTAAGACGGTTACCGCGAGTCACCTCAGTCAGCTGCTCCCCAGCAGGCTGACCCACTAACATTGCTTAGACGACCCTCGTCACCCATCGATGAAACACGACAGCAGATGCTTAGTGCAAGTCTCGAGGTGAATCTCGGTACCCATTTTCGAGATTCCTTGACTTGGAGATTTTCAGACTGATTCGGCGGAACTGATTTCATGGACCTACCTCCAAGCGTTGTCCCAGTCCCCGAAATGTGATTTCAGTCTGTAGGCTTTGTTTGTGCAGCGAACAGTTATAAAGCAGATAAAGTAAACACAAGCAAAGTATGTCAAATGAATTTCACTCTCTTATTCATCAAGGTTTTATCAAAAACTTCGAAATTGTTCAGACATAGGTTATAATTCGCCTACCAAGATTGGCTACATGGTCACCTATTCTAACAACTCTTTAGGTTCACCTTTCAGCTAGACCTGGACCTACTTTTTATTATTTCATAACCAAAGTAGTCCGTTACCATGGGTGGCCATCTATCAATGGTTCGTGGAACTAGAGACTAGGTGAATATTTGGTGTGAACATTTAGGCTCCGAGTTACATGCAGGTATAGTCCTACCATCGCTCGTTACATACAGGTACGGTCATACTGTCGATCGTCTTCCCATCCTTGACTAGGAAATATGCTTCATACCCAAGATGCGTTTACTTTATCGATGGACGTAGGAAACCCTTTCTTACTCAATCACCGTCATGTTAGAATAGGTGACCATGTAAGCCAATTTTGGCAGGAATATGTAACCTATGTCTAGACAATTTCTAGTGTTTGATAAAAACATTTATGAACAAAGAAGTGAAAATTCAGATGGCAATACTTTGTTTACGTTCACTTATATCTGCATTTACATTTATGTTCACTACGCAAACAAAGCCCACGGACTGAGAATCGATTTCGGGGACTGGGACTACGCTTGGAGGTAGGTCCATGAAATCAGTCTTACCGAATCAGTCCGGAAATCTCCAAGTCAAGGAATCCCGAAAATGGGTACCGGGATTCCCTTTGAGACTTGCACTAAGCATCTGCTGTCGTATTTCATCGACGGGTGACGAAGGTCGTCGAAGCAGTGTTAGTGGGTCAGCATGCTAGGAAGCAGCTGACTGAGGTGACTCGCGGGAACCGTCTTACGGAGGACCTTGAGTATGGTCAGCAAGGTATGACGTGTATTCTCGGTTCCAACGGTACAGGCCAAGTCCTTTGACTTGAGGAACTGCTGAGTTCACCTGTGCATCAGGTCTGTATCTTAGATATGGTGAGAGATTGCCAAAATACTCTTGAGTAGTCATAAGCCATGTCTAGTGCAGCTCGGGTGTACAGAGTGACAGTATTTTCCAAGAAAGGATCTGTCTTCTGTCAAAAGGTATTGACAGTTGAGTCTCTTGTACGCTCTGTGTCTTGTCCCTAAAATCTGTGGCCACAGTAACTGAACAGAAGGGAAGGTTTCCCTTGCGGCGTTTAGTAAGGACAGACCGACACTTAGGTCCAAAATGGGTACCAGCTTTTTCCGTGCCCTAGATTCTAAGTGATGAGACCGAAGACAGAAGGACAAGTGTACTGTTAGAGCCTAAATGTTCATCCCCAATTATTTCACCTAGTCTCTAGTGCCATGGACTGTTGCTAGATGGCCACCCATGGTAACGGACGGATTCTAGGAATCCGACCAAGTCTAGCTGAAAGGTGAACCTAAAGAGTCACACACTATCCACACACACTTAGTATTTAATTTGGAATTAAATATTGGAGTAAAGGAATGATTAAATTAGATTTTATCGGGTCCTATATTTTCTTGGAGAAATTAATTCCTTCTATTTGATAAAGGGAATTAAATTAATAAATAGGATTTATTAAAGGGTTGATTTAATGGGCTTAGAATAAATATTAATATTTATTTATTATATTTATTTTTTTTAGCCTTTTGGAATATTTAATGGGATTTAAATATTCCATTAAATTAAAATCAACGGTTGAGATGGAAAGGGGAGATGGAAGGCTAGGATTTGTTTGATTAGGTCAAACACTAGTTTAACTAGAACTTTTACTAGGTCAAAATCCTAGACAAATTAGAGTTCTTAGAGTAGGAGTTTAAAGAGGATTAAACTCATCCTCTATAAATACCTCTAGCTTCCAACTTTTTGAAGGATGATGAAATTCCAACACACACACAACACACACATAATTTCGGGCCTCTCTCTCTCTCTCTCTCGTCCGCCCTCTCTCTCTCCACTCTCCAAGAAAAATATTTTCTAGTTCTTTTGTTCTTGGAACATTAGAGCTTAGATGAATCAATACCATTAATTGATAACGTGTTGTTGATTCATCCACTCCAAAATATACACTTGTTCGTTGCTAGCACGACGTGCAAGATACGTGGGTGGATCGTGTGTCACGATTTGGAGGGTCTCAAGAACGAGATCTCGGTGCAAAACGGGGAACAACGCGTGTAGCCGTTGAAGACGAAAACGACAACGGGTAGGTCTCGTTTTATTTTTCGTCTCTCTTTATTTTCAACTCTATGGTCTCCATGATTTCTTTACATGTTGTTTAATCATGAGATACACCGAACACCCGGGAATCTCAAAGGTACACCCCTTGAGCGTGTTCTTTTATTATTAAAAGCATGCTTTAATTTTTGTATTTTATTTTATATCGCGCTTCCGCATTCGCGCAATTCCCGGGACGATCCACCGATTTCTTTCACGGCATATACTGACAGGGGACAGATCCTATCTTGGAATCCACCGTCCTCGCTACATACTCCAACTGCACTGGGCAAGGCTTATAATGACCATCTTACTGAATGATCACCTCTTGCCAAATCTAAGATACAGTCTTCATATGCATGTGATCGCCATGATTCCTCAACTTCGAGGACTAATCTCGTACTATTGGAATCGAAAATTTCAGTCATACCGACCAAGCCTCCAAGGCTTCCAAATGACGATTCCCGTGAGTCACCTCAGTCAGCAGCCACCTAGTTGGCTGACCCACTAACACTGCATGGACGAGCCTCGTCACTTGTCAATAAAATGCGACTGTAGATGCTTAGTGCAAGTCTCAAATGGATTCTCGATGCCTTGTCTCGAGTTACTTGACTTGGAGTATTTCAGACCGATCCGAGAAACTGATTTCATGAACTTACCTCCAAGCGTGGTTCCAACAAACTTATGCCTATGAATGCTTACTACATTCATTAACATAATATTACTTGTTCAAAGATGGATGAATGGTTCTCAGAACAGCCAATATCATTGACTTTCTGGTCACCTATTCTAACAATCTCCCACTTGACCATTAAGTCAATTACCCAGTTTGTTCAGAAACCTCTGAGTATGAGTAATCTACGATACCGACTAAGGTCTCGTGAGTCCGCTTATATTTCCTTGCTGAAGCAATAGGGTCTAATCGTGTACCTCAATCCACCATCGCCTCCTAAAGATGGTGGTTGTCTAAGAATATTTTCGTGGATCTTGTGATGAGATCTCGTGCCAATACTTTTCCCATAGATTAGTTGTCTGCCATATAGGCGAACATGGCTTGGCCGTGCTAGGCACCACGTCCATCCTATGGACGCGGTCTTCATCCATGACCACTATCCAATGCAGTTGTCATTGGGCCTGACTGTACACACCTTTCAGAATAACTGGTTTTCACTATACTCTGGAAGTTAGTATCGCTTTAGCCTTCCAAAGCAACTCTCGAGAGACGGTGCATCATGAACACTTCTTTAGTCCTTATTCCGGTACTAAGGATTGTTCTTGATTGCTGTCTTCAACCCCTCAATGCATTACCGATTTCTATTGAGTCATGCAAGAAGCAAACTCAACATCGGTTCCTATGCACCAAGTAAACATATCATATGTTTGCCTAGGGTTAACACGTAGGGGATACTCAACATCCAAGCCCGCTCATTAGTCTAGCGTGACTAAGTCTTGAATGGCTTGATGCTTTATTCATAGTATCTAAGCTTTCTCATAAGTCTTATCATGACTGAGTATCGAACCACTTGTCCCTCTACATGTCTAAGCTTGTGGTTTAGTGATTCGTAATGTCTTGTATTCATCCATGAATCAATACATTACACACTTAAACACTTGGAACTCCATTTCTACTCCCACTCATCACCTACGTCGCTTAAGACCGAGTCATACTCCGTATGAGCTCGTCAAAAAGATTATTCCAGTTATGCAGTGTCTCAAACCTTGTTTGAATTTCCTAGCGGATTCTATGGCTCCTCTCCGTAAATCCTACTACGATGTCCAACATCACACTCCACAGGTCATTTTGATCCAAATTTGACCGAACTTATCCCGATCACTCGTACCTCTACGAAATTTGGGTTTGTTCTTCAGGGGACTGGAATATGATCAGTTTAAGTAAGAAATGTGATTATAAGCAATGTTAGCATTGTTCTGTTGTAAGCCTGTACAAATCAGACACCGAGTCTAATTTGTCTCGCACTAGTCCCTTAACGTACGTAGGTTCCTTCTACATGCTCAAGGACTTTGTCGGGACACAGGCTTGCCAAACCATGGTACCTTGTGCGTGACTCCTAGCAAAGTGCCACGTTCCTTACATTGGCAATTTTTGAGTCTACGTCTTCACGGGCTAAGGTAATTTGGTGAAACTTCGATCGATCTTCGTCCAACGAGGCTCGATCGTTCCCTTTATTAGAGACCATCATACTTGGTCTTTATAGGAAACATTTCATTGAGAATTCCATTCTCAGCTGGATTCTCAAGAGCTCCCACTAAATACACGACCTTTTCGATCCTATTGAAACATGTTTAATTTTGCGACCATTTATGGTTCACCGCCTCAAGTCTAATTCCCAAACCTCCTATGAGACCTTTAGCCTTTTGAACCTCTTATAGTCTTGTGTATTAGTAACCTACAATTGTCTTATTGGATCCCTTCCAATAGACTATTTGGCAAGCCTACTTTGTCCAACAAAGAGTTTTGGGACTTTCTTCTTCATAAAAGACTTGTAAATTTAGTCGATTCGAATCATCTATTTCTAGATTCATCGAAATTTCCAATTTACTCATCTTTAATAAGAGGAAATGTCCTAGCTGTTGCAGATGCCAAATCTATAAGTTAGTCTTGATTAATCCATTTAGATCATTTGAATTTGAAGTATACATAAACCTTTATGGGATGGTTTTCTAGGAATTTACGTGCAAACACTAGCAAACATGAATTAATATTCAATAATTATGTTGATCAAATATATATGAAATAAAATCCTTTGTCTAGCAAAGAGACATACTTTTGATCATGCTAGATTACGTAATTCCTATAAACTATCCTAACATGATCACGATTATAGGCCTAACAAGTCTCTAGTCCTTTTCAGCAATGGACCTTGCCATTGTTGAATCCTAGAACTTGTTCTTGGCTTTTAAATCCTTATCACTTTCTGCATACCACCCGCAGATTTGTGATAGGAACGGTATCAAATACCAAATAGAGTAAAAGTGATCATGTCAATACTTAATTTCAAATTTTACCTACATTGGAGAGGGGTTTAGAACACTCCCTTTTCCAATGGCCCTTTTTACGACAGTGAATGCTTATGTTCTTAGAAATCTGTAAACTTGACTGCTTGAACCTTTTGCTCTTTCCTTTACCTCCACCTTGTGTTGTAAAGGATCAGCACTTGAAGTGCTTAATAGTTGATGTCACCTTACCCTTCTTCCTCTTTCGGCATTTGGCACCCTTGTCTTTCGCTATGGAGGTTGAAGCTTCTCCTACTAGTACCGACGACGCAGATTTTGCAATCGTTGCCTCGTACTAGACTAACATAATTACCAACCTATGAATATCTTTTCTAAGCTCGTTCATGTTTGATAATTAATAGTTCATAGGAGGAAGGAAGAGACTGAAGGATCATCTCCATGTACGTCTCTATTTCAAGACCGACATGGAGATCTTTTGAGCTTCTTCACTAGGGATTGCATCACCACTCTATGTTCTTTGTACAGACGTCCCTTCCGTCATCTTAGCTTCAAAAAATGCCTTCGTTGCGTTATACCCTACATGCTGGTCCGTGACCATATAGACAAGATGCAAACAAAATATAGTTGAGCCAACATCATTATGTCCTACTTGTTGGTGGTCGTCCTTCAACTTTTGAACGCCAAGCGTTGCTTTAGTTGTCGACCCTTCCGACAAGGACTGAGGAACGTCCTCATCCAGTATTTGAGTTAGGGTTCTGGAAAGTTAAGACCATCTTATGATTTCACAGTCAATTCGTGTAGTTGGTTCCTATTTAATAAGCCTCTTAGCAATGTGTTTGGTGAATTCTTAGACATTCACAATATATAAAGCAGAAAATAATAGGCAGAATGAAGTAATATTTACGTTAAGTCTCGGTCTTTAGTCCTTAACCTTTCCCACTATTTCTACAAAAACACAGCACTCTCAAACGTTGTTTTCAGGAAATGCTTTCCTAGTGGGAGAAACAACGATCTCTCCCATACGCCACTTTTACGATTCGCATGAGAAACAACCTGTGGGAGGTATTCCATACCATTCTTGTTCCACGAGATTCCTAAGATAACTGCCTCACCCTTTTACATGATCCCAAGGACTCCAAGCGAATCACGTTATTCGGGTGTTAGACCCGACCCAATCAATCGATTCATAGACTCACTGCTACCCCCACGACTCGTGAGACAGGTAACAACAGTGTACTCCTCGTTCATGACAAATTGCAGCTTCTTTTAAGTACGATAGTCGTGCCACGACTCATGAGACCACACTATCGACTGAAACTAGCTTCCTCACTTTGCCATGGATGAAAGGCTTAGACAGACTCCCAGAGTCCTAGTCCATTTATTCAGGGTGTATATTCAACTTAGTTCAACCAAGTGAGAGTTTTGATAGAACGAGACCTCATCACATATTAAGTGTTTTGCATGCATTATAGCAGAAATATTCTAAGCATGAACATAAACATACATAAACCATATAGAATACTCATAAGTATATAAAAACGCATCGCATGCAGAATAAAGCCTAGCACGCCCCTGTAGGATGATCACAAGCCCAAACCTATGCGACCTACTGAGCCCGCAGTGGATCTATGGTCAATCTAAGGGTAGGCCCTATGCTATTACAAGATTTTAATAACCCATTACATGCAATGGGCCTTGTAAGTCCTCTTCATCTTCTTGGGCTCTCCATCGTGGGCCTACACCGGGCTTCTTCTTCATGGATCCTCCGTGGGTCACCTGATGGCTTCCTCCATGGCCTCCAACACTTTGTGCTTGTCCTCTCTTGCAACTTTTACAAATATTAAAACCTCACCACTAATTCTACTCTCATTACATCATAAAATAAGAAACCCCAATCAACAGTTGGGGGGAGTACATTAGGAGGGCGAGAGAAAGCCTTATTATTCCAAGGCAACTAGAAGAGAAAGAGAGAGAGGAAAAAGATGCAAAGAGGGACACAGGCCACAACCCAACAAATGAATATAAATAAACCATACATGCGGTCTAGGGGCTTTGTGATCATCCTTCGTCAATCCAATTAACACAAATAGCATAAATACATATCTCACGTAAAACATGCTATTGTAACATCATGATATCCCATACCATAAAACAAATGCAGAAATTACATGCAAAATATTCATACGAAATATTGGATAATGGTGCAACCTATGCACAATAATTTTTATTGGAAAACCCTTTTCCATAATTAACAAGGCAATATTAATTCTAGAAAATAAAAAATCTCAACCAAAATTAAAATGCCACAAGTTAATTAGTTCAGAAAAATTTTCCAAATAATACAAAAAAAATCAGAATTTTCTTAAAACGCACGAAAACAACCAAAAACCAAAAAACGGTCCAGCACAGCCGGCTAGGCGGGCAGCCTGCACAGGACGCGCGCCTGCGTGCACAAGGGCTCTCGCCCGCGCGCGCAGGTGCTATCCTTCGCTCGCCTGCGCGCACGGGCCCTCGCCCGCATGCACACAGGCGCGCGCCTGCTGCCTCCTGTGCGGCCTCCCTACCGACTGCCACCATTTTTCATGTATAAATATTTTCTTGCAATTAATTTTCTAGAACACAAAAACCATCAATTCAAGAATATGCTCATATATTCAAGAATCCCAAAATCCAACATTTGTGCAATATTAATACATGTCAAGATCTACTCATGCTCAAGCCATAAAATAACCATGATGTCCAACATCATAAAATGTAGAAATTAATGTGAAATTTTATATTTAAATCTTGATCATTGGTGCAACAACTGCAAGAACTAAATCTTGTTAGGAAACCCTTTCGTCATTAACTAAGCAATATTTATTTTAGGAAATTCCAAATCTCAGAAAATAAATATTCCTAGTCAACGGGTTCAGAAAAACGCAGAAAATATCATAAAAATAATTCAGTAAAAATAGTTTTGAAAAACGAGCCAAAAACGGGAGAGAAAACGGAAAATTGCACAGCCGCCCGGCCAGGCCCGCGCGTAAGCACCTCTTCCTACCCGTACAGCGCGCGCGTCCAACGCAGACAGCCGCGCCCGCCGTGCACGCGCCCAGAGCGTGCCTACGTTTGAAGAAATGTATACGCACATTCAAGAAAACCAAGATCCAAAATCCCATGCAAAATTAAACGCCAATCAAGATCTATGCTAAACATGCTTCAAACGTAAATTAAAACACGTTGTTCACGCTTAAACGCACATAGCACAATGAATTCTAGGCCTATGCACCGAACCGGGCTCTGATACCACTGAAACGTTTTGTGGATCGGCCTGGGAGATGAACGCAAATAGCGGAAGCGCGAAAGATAGCATAATAAAAATTGCAAAGCATAATTAAATGGAATTTAAAGCATGCATAACATACATAACCAGATCAAGGGGTGTGCCCTTGATTCTCCCGAGCGTTTGGTGTATCTCATGTTCAATAAAACACAACATGGAGGCCATAGAATTTTAACCGAAAACCATAATTAAAGAACCTACCCGGTTGTACTTTTGTCTTCGTTCGGCTACATGCATTGTTCCCCATTTTGCAGCAAGATCTCAAGAAAGAGACCCTCTAAATCATCTCACTCGCTACACCGAAAATCAAAGAACCCTTGTGCTAGCAAAAACTTATTTAGGGAGAAGAGACATCGATACACGCTATCAATTAACGCAATCGACGTCTCTTATGTTCTAGCTTGAATAAATCAAGAAGAACAAAGTAGAAATCTTGGAGAGTATGAGAGAGGGTGGACAAATTCTTGAGAGAGATTGTGACATGAGAGTTGTAGAGATTAGTAGGTGTATGTGTGTGTTTTTGAGTATTTATAGAAAATAGATTTGGTGTGAACATTTAGGCTCCAAGTTACATGCAGGTACGGTCCTACAATCCCTCGTTACATACAGGTACGGTCCTACTATCGACCGTCTCCCGGCCTTAGTCTAGGATATGGAATTGGGCGTCGGTTCCCATCCTTGACTAGGCAATATGCTTCGTACATGAGATGCGTTTACTCTATCGTTCGACGTAGGAAACCCTTTCCTACTCAATCAATTGCTATGGCCATAGACTTTCAGAGTCTAAACCATCTCAGAGCGCATAGTAGACATCACCGTCATATACTGATAGGGGACAGATCCTATCTTCGAATCCACCATCCTCGCTACATACTCCAACTGCAATGGACAAGGCTTATAATGACCATCTTACAGAATGATCACCTCTTGCCGAATCCAAGATACAGTCTTCATATGCACGTGACTGCCATGATTCCTCAAGTCCGAGGACTACTCCCGTACTATCAGAACTGGGAATTTTAGTCATACCGACCAAGCCTCCAAGGTTTCCATATGACGATTCCTGCGAGTCAGCTCAGTCAGCAGCCACCTAGCTGGCCGATCCACTAACACTACATGGACGAGCCTCGTCACTTTTCGACGAAATGCGACTGCAGATGCTTAGTGCAAGTCTCAAATGGATTCTTGATTCCCTGTCTCGAGATTCCTTGACTTGGAGTATTTCAGACCGATCCGAGAAACTGATTTCATGAACCTACCTCCAAGTGTAGTTCCAATTTTCCGAAATATGATTTCAGTCTGTGGGCGTTTGTTGTGACATCGAAACGATGCAAGCAGTAAGTACAACAAACTTATGCCTATGAATCCTTACTACATTCATTAACATAATATTACTTGTTCAAAGATTCACGAAGGGTTCTTAGAACAGCCAATATCATTGACTTTCTGGTTACCTATTCTAACATGTGTCTCACTTGATTCTTCAAGGACCAGTTCATCACGTTGGACATCCGCTGGAAAACCTTTTTCCGGGAATACTGCATTCCTCAAAACAAAGACTTATTGTTCCGAGGGGTCATAAAAGTAATGACCTGCAGTTTCCTTCGGATATCCAACGAACCTGCACAAGCAAGATCTTGATTCTAACTTGTCTACCACTAACTGCTTGACATATGCAGGGCTACCCCACACTCTCAAGTATTTGTAGGAAGCAGGCTTGCCGTGCCATATCTCATATGGTATCTAGGTCACCACACTAGACGGCGCCATGTTTAACAACTTGGCCGCTGTTTCAAGTGCGTAGCCCCAAAAAGGCAAGGGCAATCCAGTATAACTCATCATGAATCAGACCATGCCTAACAGGGTTTGATTCCTCCTTTCAGAGACACCGTTTAACTGTGGTGTCCCGGGAGGTGCCCATTCGGAAAAGATACTATTTTCTTTTAGATAATCGATAAATTCGCCACTTAAGTATTTGCCACCTCGGTCTGACCATAGGATTTTAATTTTTCACCCGGTTTGCACCCGGCCTGCGCGCGCGCGGCTAACACGCCTGATAGGGTGCATTTCATCTCTCATATGCATGCTTAACTAGAATGGTTTTTAAAGGTTTCCTTCATATTTTTTAATCGAGTTATGCAGTTCTGAATGAAGGATCGAGATTGACCCGTTGTGAAGAAAAGGAGTTAAAAAGCCCCAAATGAAGACAGAAAAGTGATCAAGTACAAAACAGTTATGAGCAGACTTGAACAACCATTAGGGCGTGATCACGCCCTATCCGACACCCGAGTCTGCGCAGGAAGAGAAGAAGAGTTTTGAATGAGCAGACTTGAACAACCACTAAGGCGTGATCACGCCTTATCTAACATCCAGGTCTGCGTGGGAAGAGAAGAGGAGTTTTGAAAAGACCTCTTTCCTCATTTTACGAAAGATACGTGCACAGAAAGAGGGCTATGAAGTTGGCACGAAAAGAGGACTCTGAAGTTGCGTAGGAAGAGGACTCTCAATTATAAAAGGGAGACTAGAATGCAGAGAAAAATCATCTTCTCATCATCGTTTTTCTCTCTTCCTCTAAATTCATGCTTTTGTTTAGTAGCTAATTTTCTGTTCCAATTCAAGGGAAACGTTAATCCCTATTGTTATGTTTTGAGGTCTTAAATTTATCTGATTTCGCCAAGTATTTCTCGTCTTGATTTACTGTGAACGAATTGATTATTATTGATAGATCTGACAATTCGATTCGATATTAGTTATTCTGTTGCTATCCATGAGTTCAGTGATCCATAATTGTCATGAATGAGTGGTATGAGTAGCGAGCAAATTTATTATGTGCTTTGCATGATTTATTTGTGGGGACGAGAAACTAGGTTAGATAATTGCAGCTATCTCAGTTATTTGATCTAGATTCAACTGTTTTCATTGATGCAAATGCTATTATTGATGTGATATGGAACGCCATCGTGCCCAGTCTTGATATAATAAGATTGGATTTAGATGCTTGAGTCAAATCCACTACGACAGGGAAACGGGAATTTGTTACGGCTATCCTAATGAATTCTAGAGTTGAATGCTTGGTTATGGAATTAACCCTTAGTGATCTATGATAAACATAACGATTGGTGAGACGAACCCCCTTGAATTGGACTTTTTCATCTATAATCTCATCTTAGTTATTTTACTCTTGCTTTTGTTAATTTAGTTCATTCATAATTAGTACTCAATTCATACCCCCCTTTTTGGTTACTACATCTAGATCAAGAAATTAATCGATAGGTTCCTTGGGATTCGACCTGGTTCCACGACTACTACAGTTTAGAATCACTTTTTATAGTTGACAGCTTCGACAATCGATCAAATTTTGGCGCCGTGGCCGGGGAATTATTTTAATTTTCTTGATCTTGCTGTGCTCATCCTTATTTGATGATCTCTTTGTTTATGCCGCATTCTTCTCGAACAAGTGAATTACAGTTCAACCCAGAAATCGAGAAGACAATGCGTCGACTGAGGAAAGAGACCAGGCAAAAGAGGACTCGGGCGAGACTCAACACGGATTCAATTGTTGGAGGAGAATCTACTTTTGACGAACCTGAGATCGAGATGGCGATTAATAACCGGAGAACTATAAAGGAGATTAATGCACCAAATCCTGATCAACAACCTTTGTGCATTCCATTTCATGATGATGATGCTGATTTTGAGTTAAAATCCGGACTAATCCACTTCCTTTCTTCTTTTCATGGTCTTGCAGGAGAAGACCCGCACAAGCACTTGAAAGAATTCCATGTGGTATGCTCAGGAATGAAACCCCAAGGAATAACGGCTGAACAAGTGAGACTGAGAGCTTTTCCGTTCTCGCTGAAGGACAAGGCTAAGGATTGGTTGTACTATCTTCCATCAGCATCCATTCAGACATGGGCAGACATGCAATCACAGTTCTTGCAGAAATTCTTCCCCGCGTCCAAGGCCACTCATATTCGGAAGGAGATTTACGGAATTAGGCAGTTAAATGGTGAATCCTTGTATGAGTATTAGGAGAGATTCAAGGAACTTGTTGCGAGTTACCCCAACCACCAGATTACCGAGCCATTCCTTATCTAATACTTTTACGAAGGGCTTTTTGAATATGATAGAGGGATGGTAGATGCCGCAAGTAGTGGAGCCCTAGATGACAAGACCCCAGACGAGGCACGCCGTTTAATCTCTACCATGGCAGAAACGTATAGGTAGTTTGGTTACCACACGGGGGGAGGCGTCCCCAAGGTTAATGAGGTAAGCGCCAACGAATTAGCAGGAAAACTCTCTGAACTAACTGTTCTTGTACAACAAATGGCTGCAGGAAAGGTTCAAGGGGCAATGGTTTGTGGGATATGCTGGGGGCATGGACATCTGACCGACGCATGCCCATCGTTGCAGCAAGGAGTGTTGCCAGAAGTAAATGCGGTAGGGGGATTTCCCGGAAAACCCTAACGGAAATATGATCCTTACTCCAATTTCTACAACTCGGGGTGGAAAGACCATCCAAACTTCAGTTATAGGAGTCATGAGGAGCAATCCAGGCAACAACCACAATTCTTCAACCGACTTCCCCCGGCACCTACACAAGCCCCACCTCAAGCGTCGAATTCCAGCATGAGTTTAAAGGATATCGTCGAATCCCTAGCTATTTCTACTGAATAGTTTCAAGAAAAAACAGAGGCCGACTTTCAACACTTAGGGAACCAGGTTACACAGTTAGCGACATCGGTCAGTAGGTTGGAAGCTCAAGCATCCAGGAAGCTCCCCTCACAAACAGAGACAAATCCAAAGGCGAATGTTAGTGTTATAACACTTCAGAATGGTAAAGAGCTTAAACCAAATGAACCAGCATCAAAGAAAGCTAAAAGAGATGAGGAGACGAATGAAGACACCGGAGGAGAGAGCCAGCATGTAAAATCTGTTTCAATTACACCCTCGTCGTCTAATCATTGTCCCCTTCCTTTTCCCTACAGGTTGTCCAAATCAAAGGAAGAAGAGCATAAGAAGACAATTTTGGACACATTCAAAAAGGTAGAGATCAACATACCACTGTTGGATGCAATCACACAAATTCCAAAGTATGCCAAATTTTTGAAGGAGCTATGCACTAACAAGAGCAAGTTGAAAGACAAGGAGAGGATGATTTTCGGTAAGAATGTCTCAGCTGTTATCAATCGTAAGTTTTTGGAAAAATGCAAGGATCCAGATATGTTCACACTCCCTTGCACGATTGGTAGTAGACGAATCGAGCGTGCTATGCTTGATTTAGGAGCATCCATTAATGTCATGCCGTATTCTCTTTACCAAGCTTTAAACCTGAGCACTCTGCAAGAAGGCAGCAGTCGGGCGCTTGCGTGCATGCGGGCGAGGGCCCATGCGCGCAGGCGAGCGCACTGCACCTGCGTGCACGCCGCTATGCGCAGCAGCTGTGCGAGGACAGCACTTGCGCGTCCTGTGCAGGCTGCCCGCCTAGCCGGCCGTGTTGGACCATTTTTCAGTTTTTGGTTGTTTTCGTGCGTTTTCAGAAAATCTGATTTTTTTGTATTATTCTGGGAACTTTCCGAACTAATTAACTTGAGGAATTTTAATTTTCGTTGAGATTTTATATTTCCTAGAATTAATATTGCCTTGTTAATTATGGAAAAGGATTTTCCAACAAAAATCGTTGTGCATAGGTTGCACCATTATCCAATGATTGGTGTGAATATTTTACATGTAATTTCTGCATTTATTTTATGGTATGGGATATCATGGATTTTTGAATAGCATGTTTTACGTGATATATGTATTTGTGATGTTTGTGTTAATTGGATTGACGAAGGATGATCACAAAGCCCCTAGACCGCATGTATGGTTTATTTATATTCATTTGTTGGGTTGTGGCCTGTGTGCCTCTTTGCATCTTTTTTCTCTCTCTCCCTCTCTTCTAGTTGCCTTGGAATAATAAGGCTTTCTCTCTTCCTCCTAATGTACTCCCCCCAACTGTTGATTGGGGTTTCTTATTTTATGATGTAATGAGAGTAGAATTAGTGGTGAGGTTTTATTTTTGTAAATAAAAGCTACAAAAGAAGACAAGCCCAAGGTGTTGGAGGCCCATAGAGGAAGCCATCAGGTGGTTAATGGAGGATCCATGAAGAAGAAGCCCGGTGTAGGCCCACGATAGAGTGCCCAAGAAGATGAAGAGGACTTACAAGGCCCATTGCATGTAATGGGTTATTAATATATTGTAATAGCATAGGCCCTAGTGGGTCGCATAGGTTTGGGCTTGTGATCATCCTACAGGGGCGTGCTAGGCTTTATTTTGCATGTCATGCATTTTATATGCTTATGAGTATTCTATATGGTTATGTATGTTTACATTCATGCTTAGAATATTTATGAAATAACGCATGCAAAACACTTAATATGTGATGAGGTCTCGTTCTATCAAAACTCTCACTTGGTTGAACCAAGTTGAATATAGACCCTTAATAAATGGACAAGAACTCTAGGAGTCTGTCCAAGCCATCCATCCATGGCAAAGTGAGGAAGCTAGTTTCAGTCGATAGCGTGATCTCACGAGTCGTGGCACGACTATCATACTTAAAAAAAGCTGCAATTTGTCATGAACGAGGAGTACACTGCTGTTACCAGTCTCACGAGTCGTGGGGGTAGTAGTGAGTCTCTGAATCAGTTGATTGGGTCGGGTCTAACACCCGAATAACGTGATTCGCTTGGAGTCCTCGGGATCACGTAAAAGGGTGAGGCAGTTATCTTGGGAATCTCGTGGAACGAGAATGGTATGGAATACCTCCCATAGGTTGTTTCCCATACGAATCGTAAAAGCGGGGTATGGGAGAGATCGCTGTGGATCCCGAGCCCACTAGGAAAGCATTTCCCGAAAACAACGTTTGAGAGTGCCGTGTTTTCGTAGAAATAGTGGGAGAGGTTAAGGACTAAAGACCGAGAGTAACCTAAATATTACTTCATTCTGCTTATTATTTTCTGCTTTATATATTGTGAATGTCTAAGTATCCACCAAACACATTACTGAGAGGCTTATTAAATAGGAACCAACTACACGAATTGACTGCGAAATCTTAAGACGGTCTTAGATTTTCAGAACCTTAACTCACATACCTTAACTCACAAGTAGGAAAGGCTTCAACCTCCATAGCGAAAGACAAGGGTGCCAGACGCCAAAAGAGAAAGAAGGGTAAGGTGACATCAACTATTAAGCACTTCAAGTGTTGTTCCTTTACAACACGAGGTAAGGGAAAGAGCAAACGGTTCAGCAGTCAAAATCATAGATTTCTAAGAATGTAAGCATTCACTACTGTAGGTAAAATTTGATATTGAATATTGACATGATCACTTTTGAAGGACAAGCGGATCCGCCCGGGAGCGCGAGCAGAAGCGAGAAAGCGAGATAAGTGCGTAAATTAAATCAAATGTAATTTAAAATACGAATCCCAAGGGTTGTGCCCTTGGGTGCTCAACCGGGCGTTCAATGTAGGATGTATAAATATTGGAAATGAATATTAAACACATAGGACATAGATAAATATATATAATCAATCAAAGCGTAATAAACCGTTACCTTTGATTGTGTAGCGTATGCTCCTGGCTAGTTGCGTTGTTCCTTCTCCTGAATACTCATGAAATCCAAACGTATGGATTCTCCAAAGGTGATCCACACCACACCGGAAGAAACACACGTTCTTCTTGCTAGAAAAGAACCGGTTTAAGAAGGAATCGGTTTAAGAGAAGAACACTGTGAATTAGTGTTCTCTTAAACTTACTTTGTTCTTCTTCTTAATTTAAAATCAAGTGAAGAACACAAGTATAGGAGAGGGAGAGAGGGCCGAGAATTGAGAGAGAGGAGAGGGATTTTTTTTTCTTCTCTTTTTCCTAGAAAAAGATGAATAATGAATCACTTATGCTTGGTGTTGTATATTCTAATATATATACATAATTAATGTGATTATTGGAATGTGTCTAGACTTATCCAAGGATGTCTAGATTCATTCCAATCAATCACCATCAATTCTTCAATCAAGCCTATCAAAATTTATAGTATGATCAAATCATACCAAAAGGGAAGAGCTTGATTGGAGTTGATTTGTCTCTTTCCAAAAGAGGTAAGTCAACATACCACCTAGCATGAACATGGCTGATTTTGCTTCCTCCAAGGGAGCATGTCGGCCATGTTTAATTAAGGGAAGAAGTTTAACTTCTTCCTATTCTAAAATAGGAATTATTTTTCCTCTCGGGTATAATTTAACGGACCGGGTTTTATCGTAATCCAATTACAATGAATCCAACATTAAATCCAATTTAATGTCCATTTAAATTATTCCCGTTGATCTTTTAATCCAATTAAAAGATCCAACGTCTCAACTTTCCATATTTAATCGAAAATCCAATTTACCGATTAAACGAAAGCCCGATACAATATCGGCCCGTCCATCCAATGGACTTTCCCTTAAGTAATCCAATTACTTATTTAATCCTTCGAGATTGACTCCAGGTCAATCTCTCAACCTCCTCGGTGATTTGTATGTGACCCTTTAGGTTCACCCTCAGCTAGACTTGGGCCCGTGTCCCACAAGGGCCCGTTACCATGGGTGGTTGTCTAGCAACGATCCATGGCACTAGAGACTAGGTGAATTGGCGTGATCATTTAGGCGCCGATTCCGTATGGGTACGATCCTTTCGTCTACCGTCTCCCGGCCTTAGTCTAGGGTATGGAATTGGGCGTCGGTTCCCATCCTTAACTAGGCATCTATGCTTAATACTCGAGACTACGTATGCTTCATTGCGTCGACACAAGAAACCATTCCATGTTCGACCAACCACTGTTGCTACAGCTTTAAACAGCATGAACGTGTCTCCGAGTGCATAGGAGATACATCTGTCACATACTGACAGGGGACGGATCCTCTTTTTGGAATCCACCGTCCTCGCTACACATTCCGACTGCACTGGACAAGGCTTATGATAATCATCTTACAGGATGATTACCTCTCGCCAGATCCAAGATACAGCCGTCATGTGCACGCGACTGCCATGATCCCTCAAGTCTGAGGATTACTCCCGTACTATCGGAACCGGGGAAAACCAATCATACCGACCAAGCCTCCAAGGCTTCCATATGATGATCCCCGCGAGTCAGTCCAGTCGGCTCGACCCCAGTCGACCAACCCATCAAGATCGTGTAGGCATCCCACGCCTGTCGCCAATGAAACACGGCACTCATCTAATGAACACGACTCTTGGCGTAAGTCTCAATAGGACTCTCGATGCCCTATCTCGAGGTCCTCGACTTGGAACGTTTCAGACCCAACTCTTAATCAGTTGGTTTCATGACCACCATCCAATGTGTGGCCCAACTGCACGAGTTGTTATCCATGGTCTGTGGGCTTTGGTGCGATATAAGTTAAACGTCGTTTTAACAAATGTGAAATGAGCGCAACAAAGTAAGCACCAGAAGTGATAAATACTTATTTTATTCATCACATAATAAGATTACATTTACATCGAGTTGTATAATAGGTTACAAATCGCCAAACCTATTGGCTTTCTGGTCACCTATTCTAACATCTCCCACTTGACCTAAAGCCAATCACCCATTGACCTCAAACCTCTTATTCAGATGGTGAGTATGGTCAACTTGCGATATGGGCTTAGCAAGTGGATCTACTATGTTTTCTGCGGAGCTGACTCGGTCCAACCGAACGTCACTCCTGCTATCCATCTCTCTAAGCAGATGGTAGCGTCTAAGAATATGCTTGGATCGTGATGAGATCTCGGTTCCTTTGCTAGCGCTATCGAACCGTTTGTTATCATAAAAGATAATTACAGGCTTAACAATGCTAGGTACTACATCCAACCCTTGGATGTAGCTCATCAACCAAACCACTCCTTAGCAGCTTCCAAAGCCGCTATGTATTCAAAACTCTATGATGGAGTCCGCCGTGGTAGCCTACTTGGAACTCTTTCAAGTAACCACGCCACCATTTAGTCTAAATACAAAACCATACTGAGACTTGGCATCATCGTCATCCGGTTGGAAGCTAGCGTCGCTATAGCCTTCCAGTATCAACTCTCCACCGCTGTAGATCAAGAATATGTCCTTAGTCCTTTTCAGGTACTTCAGGATAGTCTTGACTGCACTCCAGTGTGCCTCCCCGGCACACGACTGATATCGACTTGTTACGCTCAAAGCGAAAGCCACATCAGGTCTAGTGCACTGAACAACATACTATATGTTGCCTACGGCTAAAGCATAGGGGGTGTCCAACATCCGTTTAAGCTACTCATTAGTCCTAGGAGACTGCTTTTTGGATAACTTAATTTCATGCCCATAGGAAGGAATCCTCGTTTTGAGTTCTCCATCTTGAATCTGTTAGAATAGGTGACCATATAAGCCAATTTTGGCGGGAATATATAACCTATGTCTAGAAAATTTCAGGTGTTTGATAAATCATTTATGAATAAAGAAGTGAAAATTCATATGGCAACACTTTGTTTACGTTCACTTATATCTGCTATTACATATCTGTTCACTACGCAAACAAAGCCCATGGACTGAGAATCGATTTCGGGGACTGGGACTACGCTTGGAGGTAGGTCCATGAAATCAGTCTTACCGAATCAGTCCGAAAATCTCCAAGTCAAGGAATCTCGAAAATGGGTACCGAGATTCCCCTTGAGACTTGCACTAAGCATCTGCTGTCGTATTTCATCGACGGGTGACGAAGGTCGTCTAAGCAGTGTTAGTGGGTTAGCATGCTAGGAAGCAGCTGACTGAGGTGACTCGCGGGAACCGTATTACGGAGGACCTTGAGTATGGTCAGCAAGTTATGACGTGTATTCCCGGTTCCAATGGTACAGGTCAAGTCCTTTGACTTGAGGAACTGTTGAGTTTACCTGTACATCAGGTCTGTATCTTAGATATGGTGAGAGATTGCCAAAATACTTTTGAGTATTCATAAGCCATGTCTAGTGCAGCTCTGGTGTACAGAGTGGCAGTAGTTTCCAAGAAAGGATCTGTCTCCTGTCAAAAGGCATTGACAGTTGAGTCTCATGTATGCTCTGTGTCTTGTCCCTAAAATCTGTGGCCACAGTAACTGAACAGAAGGGAAGGTTTCCCTTGCGGCGTTTAGTAAGGACAGACCGACACTTAGGTCCAAAATGGGTACCTGCATTTTCCGTGCCCTAGACCCTAAGTGATGAGACCGAAGACAGAAGGACAAGTGTACTGTTAGAGCCTAAATGTTCATCCCCGAATATTTCACCTAGTCTCTAGGGCCATGGACCGTTGCTAGATGTCCACCCATGGTAACGGACGGATTCTAGGAATCCGACCAAGTCTAGCTGAAAGGTGAACCTAAAGAGTCACACACTATCCACACACACTTAGTATTTAATTTGGAATTAAATGTTGGAGTAAAGGAATGATTAAATTGGATTTAATCGGGTCCTATATTTTCTTGGAGAATTAATTCCTTCTATTTGATAAAGGGAATTAAATTAACAAATTGGATTTATTAAGGGAATTAATTTAATGGGCCTAGAATAAATATTAATATTCATTTATTATATTTGTTTGGCCTTTTGGAATATTTAATAGGATTTAAATATTCCATAAAATTAAATTAATGGTTGAGATTTAATGGAAGAGATGAAAGGCTAGGATTGAATTTGACAAGGTCAAATTCTACTTTGACTAGGACTTTGACTAGGTCAAAATCCTAGTCAAATTAAGCTTCTAAAGAGTTGGGGTTTAAAGAGGATTAAACTCCTCCTCTATATAAACCCCTAACCTTGCACCTTTTGAAGGATGATGATGATTCTTGAAATTCCAACACACACACAACACACTCCCTCTCTCGTTTCTCTCCCTCTCGTCCGCCCTCTCTCTCTCCAAGAAAACATCTTTTCTTGTTCTCTTGTTCTTGGAACATTAGAACATTGATGAATCAATACCGTTAATTCATAGTGTGTTGTTGATTCATCCACTCCAATAAATTATACTTGCTCGTTGCTAGCACGACGTTCAAGATACGTGGGTGGATCGTGTGTCATGATTTGGAGGGTCTCAAGAACGAGATCTTGGTGCAAAACGGGGAACAACGCGTGTAGCCGTTGAAGACGAAAACGACAACGGGTAGGTCTCGTTTTAATACCGTGCTTCCGCATTCGGGCAATTTTCTGGAGACGATCCACATATCTTTCAGAATCTCTTCAAGACTTTCTCAATATACGAGGACTGGGCCATTCCTAACATCCTTCTAGATCTATCCCTGTAGATCTTGATGCCAAGGATGTAGGATGCCTCGCCCATATCCTTCATGGAGAACTGCGTTGACAACCAAGCTTTAGTGGTACCCAATATCTTAGCATCATTCCCAATGAGCAATATGTCATCCACGTAAAGCACCAGAAACGCAACTGAGCTCCCACCGATCTTCTTGTATACACAAGGATCAGACTCGTTCTTGATGAAATCATATCCCCGTATGACTTCATCAAAACGTATGTTCCAGCTTCGGGAAGCTTGTTTGAGGCCATAGATGCACCTTTGGAGATGGCATACCTTCTGCTCTTCTCCAACAGTTATGAAACCTTCCGGCTGATCCATATAGATCTCTTCCTCTACGAGACCGTTGAGGAAAGCCGTTTTCATGTCTATCTGCCATATTTCATAGTCATACCATGCTGTTATGGCAAGCAGTATCCGAATGGACTTGGCCATTGCTACGGGCGAGTAGGTTTCCTCAAAATCGACCCCGGGTCGCTGAGTGTAACCTTTCACCACAAGCCTGGCTTTGAAGGTTGTAACCTCCCCGTCAGCTCCAAGCTTACGTTTGTAGACCCATTTACACCCTACGGGTTTAACCCCTTCGGGTGGATCTACTAGGGTCCAAACCTTGTTTGTACCCATCGAGTCCATCTCGAATTTCATGGCCTCAAGCGACTTGTCCGAATCGATGTCCGACATCGCATTTCCGTATGTCTTTGGATCATTAACCAACTGACCGGTCAAGCCCAGAAATCCATAGGTATCAGGTGCATGGGATACTCTGGCCGACCTACGGAGGACTGGAACAATATCAGTGGGAACCACTGGCTTAGATGTCACTGCCGCCTGATGGGGTACTTCACTTGATTCCTCAAGGAGTACCTCATCGCGTCGACTATCCGATGGAAAATCTTTTTCTAAGAACACTGCGTTTCGCGAGACAAAAACCTTTTGCTCGGAGGAATCATAGAAATAATACCCCTCAGTTTCTTTTGGATAGCCGATGAACCTGCATAAACTAGACCTTGAGTCCAGTTTATCTCCCACTAATCTCTTGACATATGTGGGGCAACCCCACACTTTCAAGTATTTGTGGGAGGCAGGCTTGCCATGCCATATCTCATATGGCGTCTGGGATACCTTTTTAGATGGCGCCAAGTTCAAAAACTTTGGCTGCCGTCTCAAGAGCGTATCCCCAGAAGGAAAGGGGGAGTTTGGTAAAACTCATCATGGATCGGACCATGTCCAACAAGGTCCGATTCCTCCTTTCAGACACACCATTAAGTTGCGGTGTTCCAGGAGGGGTCCACTGAGAGAGAATCCCATTCTCTTTTAGATAATCAGTAAACTCACCACTCAAATACTCTCCACCTCGGTCCCTCCGAAGGGCTTTGATCTTTCGACCGTTTTGGTTCTCTACTTCAAGTCTGTATTCCTTAAACCTTCCAAAGGCTTCAGACTTGTACCTCATCAGGTAAACATAACCATACTGCGAGTGATCATCGGTAAAGGTTATGAAGTACGAGTACCCACCTCTAGCCTGAGTATTTAGTGGACCACAGACATCTGTATGGATCAAATCCAACAGACCACTGGCTAGCGTACTTTGTCCAACAAAGGGTTTCTTAGTCATCTTTCCCTTTAGACAGGATTCGCAGGTCGGTAGGTTGTCCAAATCGTCTATTTCTAGACTCTTTGAGTCCACCAACCTTCTTATCCTATCTTTAGAGATATGACCTAACCTCGCATGCCATATCTGTGCGTTATTATGATCATCACGTTTTCGTTCGTGTTCTGCAGTCATAATCCAATTAGACTGTTGAAGTATGTACAGACCGTTGACCAATGTACCAAGCAGATGAGAAATACCATCTTTGATAATGAAAAAAAAACCATTTTTATTGATGGTAAATTCATATCCCTCCTTATCAAGGACCGGGATGGAAACAATATATTTAATCATGCTAGGTACATAGAAACAGTCGTTCAGGACAATCCTAACATGACTACTAATGGCTAACTCTAGTGATCCTACGGCCTCCGCAGCAACGGCCTTGCCATCGCCTAGCCTTAGGATCATCTCATCCTTGGTTAGCCTTCTGCTTCTTTGCAGTGCCTGCAAATCATTGCAGATGTGAGCATCACATCCGGTATCCAATACCCATGAAGCAGAATTAGTAATCATATTTACTTCAACCACAAACATACCTGGGTTGGAGAGGAGTTGTGGGCACTCCCTCTTCCAATGCCCTTTCCCTTGGCAATGCATGCAGACATCATTTGCCTTGGACCGCTGAGAACCACGGGCCTTCCCTTTCCCTTTGCTCGGTCCAACCGGAGCAACAGGGACGCCCGGAGCGCGAGCAGGGGCCGCAACCGTCTTCCCTTTGCCCTTCTTTCTCTTCCAGCGTCCGGCCCTCTTACCATTCGCCTTGGAGGTCGAAGCCTCTCCTATCAATACTGCCGGCGTCGACTTGTGGGTCGTTGCCTCGTATTGGACCAGCATGTTGATCAACTCATGAATAGACTTCTCAAGTCCGTTCATGTTGTAGTTTACAACAAATGGGTCATAGGATGGAGGAAGCGACTGGAGGATCACGTCAATGTACGTGTCATTGTTAAGCCCAGCTTAAAGGTCCTCGAGTTTCTCCACTAGGGAGAGCATCTTGACCACATGACTCTGTACAGACGCTCCTTCAGCGAGCTTGGTGCCAAAGAATGCTTTTGTGGCGGCATATCTAATATGCCTATTCAGAACCGCATAAACCTCGTTCATGCGGAGCATTATGGCGGAGACGTTGTCCAGCCTCTCATACTTCTTCTGGATGTCATTAGACATCGAAGCCAGTATGATACTGCGTACTTTCTGGTTGTCCTCATGCCATTTCTCGAACGTCAAACGCTCTTCAGGCGTGGACCCCTCTGCTAAGTCGCTCGGTGGCGGCTCGTCCAAGACGTAGCCTTGGTTCTCGAAACCGAGGACAATCCTCATGTTTCTCAGCCAGTCCGAGTAGTTCGTTCCGTTGAATTTGTTAGTCTCGAGAATCATGGTTAATGGGTTCTTAGAAATATCTACATTAATGAAAAGTTAAAGCAAAAATTAGCAGATGATGGTAATATTATTGTTCAAGTTGAAGACTTGGTCTTTTAGTCTTTAACCCTCCCACTATTTATACGAAAGTCCGCCACTCTCAAGCGGAGTTTTCGGGAAACCATTTCCTAGTGGGCTTGGGATCCACAAGCGTAATCTCCATGCCCCGCTTTTACGATTCACATGAAGAAGACCTCGTGGGAGATATCCAATATCATTCTCATCCAATGAGATTCCCAAGATATTTTGCCTCACCTATTCGCATGGTTCTGAGGACTCCAAGCGAACTATGTTACTCAGTGTTAGGCCCGACCCATCAACCAAATCATACCTCAAACTGTCGCCCCCCACGACTCGTGAGACAGGGAAACAACGAGCGCAGTCTTTTTGTTCACAAAAATGGTGGAGCTTTCCCCTAGTCCAAGTGTGCCACGACTCGTGAGACCACACTTGGGTAGTGGTAGCTTCCTCACCACATTGTTGTGGATGGAAGGCTCGGACAGATCATAAATACCATTTTGTCTAAGTCCGTTCTGGGCCTAAAATTGATTTGGTCCAACCAAATGAGAGTTTAAGTGTGACCGAGACCTCATCACATTATGGTGTTTTAGCATGCATAAATATCCAATATTTAAAGCGATAAATAAAAAAGCCGCATGCATAAAACATAGCATACCCCTGTTAGGATGATCACAAGCCCAACCTATGCGACCCACTAAGCCCGCAGTGAGTCTATGGTCTGTCTAGGGTGGTCCTAAATTATTACAATAATATTATACCCATTGTCATTCCAATGGGCCTTGAAGTGCTTCTTGTTTCACGCCTTGATGCTCCTCCTTGGGGACTCCGACTCCAATTGCTTGTTAAAATTAAAACCTCACCAATCCTATCTACTCTCATTACAGCTGAAAGTAATACAGTGGTAGTAATAAAAACAAGCCTTAACATCATGAGGCTGAAAATACGGGAGATGATAGTCCCAAAAACAAGAGGCACGCAGGCCCCACCCAACAGAAAATAAATGATCATACATTCATCCATACGTAAGGTCTAGGGCTCTTGTGATCATCCCATGTTGATTCCATCAACTCACATAACAGAATTATTCCAAATAATCATGCATAAATAACCAATGGATATTCCAAATACCCAAGTGATGTCCAACATCACAAAAGCATAAACATACAAATAATATGCAAAATTCAAATTTCAAATTTAATGGACATTTTAAACAATGCATCCAATGCATGTATTAATCCCAAATGAACTAAGCAAATTTAATTCAAGGAATAATCCAATTATTCCAAAATCAAAAAATGCAAAATTAATATATTTTTCAGAATATTATGCAGAAAATACAGGAAATCAAATTTTCTGAAAAAAGTCGAAAAAACGGCACAAAATAGCCCAGCCGTTGTGCTGGCTGGCCAACCGCGCGCACAGGGCAGCGCGCGCGCGCGCTCTGTGCCGCGCGCTGGCCTCGGCCAGCAGCGGCCGGCTGCGCACAGCACGCGCGCGCCCCTGCCGATCCGATCCAAATTTCTTTTTCTTTTTTTTGTTTTTCAAAACTGTTTCAACACAATAACAGTAATATTATTCTGAAAATAAGCATGCAATTTTAGATCCAATCTAACAAAATAAAGCATGCAAAAAGTCCATTAAATCCAAACAATAGAATTATCATATTACTTATATATTTATACAATCTAACATGCCAATAAAGCCATTAAAAGCAAGTAGATCATGCCAAACACATAAATCTATGCCCCTTATATTGAACCGGGCTCTGATACCACTTGAAGGACAAGCGGATCCGCCTGGGAGCGCGAGCGGAAGCGAGAAAGTGAGATAAGTGCGTAAATTAAATCAAATGTAATTTAAAATACGAATCCCAAGGGTTGTGCCCTTGGGTCCTCAATCGGGCGTTCGATGTAAGATGTGTAAATATTTGGAATGAATCTTAAATACATAGGGCATAGATAAATATATATAATCAATCAAAGCGTAATAAACCGTTACCTTCGATTGTTTAGCGTATGCTCCCGGCTACTTGCGTTGTTCCTTATCCGGAATGCTCATGAAATCCAAACGTATGGATTCTCCAAAGGTGATCCACACCACACCGGAAGAAACACACGTTCTTCTTGCTAGAAAAAAACGGGTGTAAGAAGGAATCGATTTAGGAGACGAACACTATGAATTAGTGTTCTCTTAAACTTACTTTGTTCTTCTTCTTGATTTAAAATCAAGTGAAGAACACAAGTGTAGGAGAGGGAGAGAGGGCCAGGAGTTGAGAGAGAGGAGAGGGATTTTTTTTTCTTCTCTTTTTCCTAGAAAAAAGATGAATAATGAATCACTTATGCTTGGTGTTGTATATTCTAATATATATACATAATTAATGTGATTATTGGAATGTGTCTAGGTTCATCCAAGGATGTCTAGATTCATTCTAATCAATCACCATCAATTCTTCAATCAAGCCTACCAAACTTTATGGTATGATCAAATCATACCAAAAGAGAAGAGCTTCATTGGAGTTGATTTGTCTCTTTCCAAAAGAGATAAGTCAACATACCACCTAGCATGAAACATAGCTGATTTTGCTTCCTCCAAGGGAGCATGTCGCCCATGTTTAATTAAGGGAAGAAGTCCAACTTCTTCCTATTCCAAAATAGAAATTATTTCTCCTCTCGGGTATAATTTAACGGACCGGGTTTTATCGTAATCCAATTACAACGAATCCAACATTAAATCCAATTTAATGTCCATTTAAATTATTCCCATTGATCTTTTAATCCAATTAAAAGATCCAACATCTCAACATCTCAACTTTCCATATTTAATCGAAAATCCAATTTATCGATTAAACGAAAGCCCGATACAATATCGGCCCGTCCATCCAATGGACTTTCCCTTAAGTAATCCAATTACTTATTTTATCCTTCGAGATTAACTCCAAGTCAATCTCTCAACCTCCTCAGTGATTTGTGTGTGACCCTTTAGGTTCACCCTCAGCTAGACTTGGGCCCGTGTCCCACAAGGTGAAAGGAATTGTGGATCGTCCCGGGAAAAGCGCGAATGCGGAAGCGCGGTATAATTAAAAATAAATGCGAAATTTAAACATGCTTTAAATTAAAGAACACGTTTCAAAGGGTGTGCCTTTGAAATTCCCGGGTGTTCGGTGTATCTCATGAATAAATCACATAAAAGAATCATGGAGGCCATAGGGTAGAAAATTAAAAGGGACGAAAATAATAAACGAGATCTACCCGTTGTCGTTTTCGTCTTCAACGGCTACACGCGTTGTTCCCCGTTTTGCACCAAGATCTCGTTCTTGAGACCCTCCAAATCGTGACACACGATCCACCCACGTATCTTGCAAGTCGTGCTAGCAACGAACAAGTTAATATTTTGGAGTGGATGAATCAACAACACGTTATGAATTAACGGTATTGATTCATCAAGTTCTAATGTTCCAAGAACAAGAGAACAAAGAAAATAATTTCTTGGAGTGTGAGAGAGAGAGAGGGCGGACGAGATGGAGGGAGAGAGAGCCGAGTGTGTGTGTGTGTTGTGTGTGTTGGAATTTCATCATCCTTCAACTTGTAGGATGCTAGGGGTTTATATAGAAGAGGAGTTTAATCCTCTTTAAACTCCTTCTTTTAAGAACTCTAATTTGACTAGGATTTTGACCTAGTCAAAGTCCTAGTCAAAGTAGTGTTTTGACTTAGTCAAAACAATCCTAGCCATCCATCTCTCCCATTGATCTCAACCGTTGATTTAATTTAATTTAATGGAATATTTAAAACCTATTTAAATATTTCCAAGAGGCTAAAATAAATATAAAATATTATTTAAGCCCATTAAATAAATCCCTTTGATAAATCTAATTTATCAATTTAATTCCTTATATCTAATAGAAGGAATTATTTCTCCAAGAAAAATAAAGGACCCGATTAAATCCAATTTAATCATTCCTTCACTCCAATATTTAATTCTTAATTAAATATCTAAATGTGTGTGGATAGTGTGTGACTCTTTAGGTTCACCTTTCAGCTAGACTTGGTCGGATTCCTAGAATCCTTCCGTTACCATGGGTGGCTATCTAGCAACGGTCCATGGCACTAGAGACTAGGTGAAATATTCAGGGATGAACATTTAGGCTCTAACAGTACACTTGTCCTTCTGTCTTCGGTCTCATCACTTAGAGTCTAGGGCACGGAAAATGCAGGTACCCATTTTGGACCTAAGTGTCGGTCTGTCCTCACTAAACGCCGCAAGGGAATCCTTCCCTTCTGTTCAGTCACTGTGGCCACAGTTTTAGGGACAAGACCTAGAGTATACATGAGACTCAACTGCCAAAACCTATTGACAGGAGACAGATCCTTTCTTGGAAAATACTGTCACTTTGCACACCAGAACTGCACTAGACATGGCTTATGACTACCAAAGAGAATTCTGGCAATCTCTCACCATATCTAAGATACAGCCCTGATGTACAGGTAAACTCAGCAATTCCTCAAGTCAAAGGACTTGACCTGTACCGTTGGAACCGGGAATACACGTCATACCTTGCTGACCATACTCAAGGTCCTCCGTAAGACGGTTCCCGCGAGTTACCTCAGTCAGCTGCGTCCTCGCATGCTAACCCACTAACACTGCTTAGACGACCCTCGTCACCCGTCGATGAAACACGACAGCAGGTGCTTAGTGCAAGTCTCAAATGGAATCCCGGTACCCATTTTCGGGATTCCTTGACTTGGAGATTTCCGGACTGATTCGGGAAGACTGATTCCATGGACCTACCTCCAAGCGTAGTCCCATTCCCCGAAATTGATTCTCAGTCCGTGGGCTTTGTTTGCGTAGTGAACAGATATAGAAAAGTGAACACAAACAAAGTAATGCCAAATGAAATTCACTTCTTTATTCATCAATGATTTATCAAACACCCATAATTGTCTAGACATAGGTTACATATACCCGCCAAAATTGGCTTACATGGTCACCTATTCTAACAATCTCCCACTTGACCTTTAAAAGCCAATTACCCATATGCCTAATCCCCATCTTCTCAAGATGTTGCGTATGAGCACTCTGCGACATAGGCTTTGTCAGCGGGTCTGCTGTGTTGTCTGCTGAGTTGACTCGGTCCATCCGAACGTCACCTCTTCCTACCATTTCTCTAAGAAGATGGTAGCGTCTAAGAATGTGTTTGGAACGGTGATGAGATCTCGGTTCCTTTGCTTGCGCTATTGCACCGTTGTTATCACAGAAGATGACAACGGGCTCGGCGATGCTAGGCACCACACCCAACTCTTGGATGTAGTTTCTCATCCAAACCGCTTCCTTAGCAGCTTCTGAAGCTGCTATGTATTCAGCCTCAGTGGTGGAGTCAGCAGTGGTTGCTTGCTTGGAACTTTTCCAAGCCACTACTCCTCCGTTGAGTTTGAATACATATCCCGATTGAGACTTGGCATCATCGTCATCAGACTGGAAGCTAGCGTCGCTAAAGCCTTCCAGAATAAGTTCTCCATTGCCATAGACCAAGAACATTTCCTTAGTCCTCCTAAGGTACTTAAGGATGCCCTTAACGGCATTCCAATGTGCCTCTCCTGCACAGGACTGATATCTGCTTGTCACGCTCAAAGCGTATGCAATGTCAGGCCTGGTGCAATGGACCGCATATTGGATGCTACCTACGGCAGAAGCATAGGGGATGACTTTCATCTTTTCAAGTTCCTCATCAGTCTGCGGGGACTGCTTCTTGGATAACTTGATCCCATGCCTCATTGGAAGGAATCCTCGTTTGGAGTTGTCCATTCGATATCTCTTTAGGACTTTCTCCATATACGAGTTTTTGGGTGAGCCCTAACATCCTTTTAGATCTGTCCCTGACAATCTGGATGCCTAGGATGTAGGAGGCTTCACCCAAGTCCTTCATGGAAAACTTGGTTGACAACCATGCTTTTGTGTTTCCTAACATTCTGACGTCATTACCAATGAGCAGAATGTCATCCACGTAAAGCACTAGGAACGCTATAGAGCTCCCACTGACCTTCTTGTATACACAAGGGTCGGATTCGTTTTTTATGAAGTCATATCCCCGTATTACTTCATCAAATCGAATGTTCCAACTTCGGGATGCTTGTTTGAGGCCATAGATGGACTTCTGGAGACGACAGACCTTCTGTTCTTCTCCAGTGACCGTGAAACCCTCCGGCTGATCCATATAGATCTCTTCTTCAACGAAACCGTTGAGGAAGGCCGTTTTCACGTCCATCTGCCATATTTCATAGTCATACCATGCTGCTATGGCAAGCAGGATCCGAATGGACTTAGCCATGGCTACTGGCGAGTAGGTATCCTCAAAATCGACCCCGGGTCGTTGAGTGTATCCCTTAGCTACAAGCCTAGCCTTAAAGGTTGTGACTTCTCCATCAACGCCGAGTTTGCGCTTGTAGACCCACTTACAGCCCACTGGCTTAACACTTTTCGGTGGATCTACGAGTCTCCAAACTTGGTTCTCGCTCATGGAGTCCATTTCGGTCTTCATGGCCTCAAGCCATTTCCCGGAGTCGATGTCAGACATCGCTTCCCCGTATGTCTTAGGATCGTTATCCAGAAGATCGGTCGCACCTAGAAACCCATATCTCACTGGAGGTCTGGATTCTCTAGTGGACCTACGGAGGACGGGAACGTCAGTGGTGAATGTGGGCGCTGACTGTATAGGAGCCGGCGGTTCAGGGACCGGGACTGGCCTTTCTTGAGGTTGTCCTTCATGCCTAGCATGTTGGACTTCTCTAGGTTGGTCAGTCCTCCGTTCATTAATCCTGAATCCTCTTGGTGAGGTTTCCGCGGCTATTTCTGATGGCTGAGTTCCATCACTTGATTCCTCAAGGATCAGCTCATCAGGTTGGATATCCTCTGGGAAGCCTTGCTCCAAGAATACTGCATTCCTTGAAACAAATACCTTTTGTTCCAAAGGGTCATAAAAGTAATAACCCGCAGTTTCTTTAGGGTATCCAACGAACCTGCATAGGCTAGACCTGGATTCTAGCTTATCTCCCACTAACCTCTTGACGTATGCGGGGCTACCCCACACTTTCAAGTAGTTGTAGGACGCAGGCTTGCCGTGCCATATCTCATATAGCGTTTGGGTCAATGCACTGGTAGGCGCCAAATTCAACAACTTGGCTGCCGTTTCTAATGCATAACCCCAAAATGATAAGGGCAATTTGGTAAAACTCATCATGGACCGAACCATGTCCAACAGGGTTCGGTTCCTCCTTTCAGAGACGCCATTTAACTGTGGTGTTCCGGGAGGTGTCCATTCCGATATTATACCATTTTCTTTTAGATAATCTTAGGAATTCGGCACTAAGGTATTCACCGCCTCGGTCTGACCGTAGGACTTTAATTTTGCAGTTGGTCTGGTTCTCCACTTCAAGCCTGAATTCTTTAAACCTCTCAAGAGCTTCAGACTTGTACCTCATCAGGTAAACATAACCGTACCGTGAATGATCATCGGTGAAGGTTATGAAGTAGGAGAACCCACCTCGGGCCTGCGTCCTTAGTGGTCCACATACGTCTGTATGGACCAAGTCCAATAGACCTGTGGCAAGCCTGCTTTGTCCTACAAAGGGCTTTTTGGTCATTTTCCCTCTTAGACAAGACTCACAAGTTGGTAGATCACTCAAGTCCCCAACCTCTAGGTTCTTTGAGTCTACCAACCTTTTTCATCCTATCTTGGGATATGTGACCTAGCCTAGCGTGCCACAGACGTGCGTTCCCGTTATTATCTAATTTCCGTTTGTGTTGAGCATTAAGAACGAAATTCGTTTGTTGCAAGATATAGAGCCCGTTGTGCAATGTACCAAGTAGATGAGCAATTCCACACCTCATCAAATAAAAGCAATTTTTTATTGATTCTGAACTCATAACCACTATTGTCCAACAATGGAATGGAAATGATGTTCTTAATCATACTAGGTACAAAATAAATCTGCTCTAATTCTATGCTAATGGTATCACTAATTACTAAAGTGGCGGATCCTACTGCTTCTGCCGAGATGGCCTTGCCATTTCCGAGCTTCAGGATCATGTCCCCGCTACTTAGTTTTCTGCTTCTTTTCAGCACCTGCAAATCATTGCAAATGTGAGCTCCACAGCCGGTATCCAATACCCAAGAGGCAGAATTAGTGACCATATTAACCTCAATCACATATATACCTTGGTTTGAGAAGAGTTTGGGGCACTCTCTCTTCCAATGCCCTTTCTCACGGCAGTTGATACATATGTCATATGCCTTTGACTGTTGCTTGGAGACAACCTTTCCCTTTCCTTTGCCTTTCCCCTCTTTGGCAATGGGAACACTCTGAGTGTTCGTAGCTGCTATGACGGCTCTTCCCTTCCCCTTCTTCTTTTTCCAACGTCCGGCACCCTTGCCTTTCGTCTTGGAAGTTGAAGCACCTCCAAACAATACCGAAGGCGTGGACTTCTTAGTCGTTGCCTCGTATTGCACCAACATATTGATCAACTCATGAATGCCCTTCTCAAGTGTATTCATGTTATAGTTGACGATAAATTGGTCGAAGGAGGGTGGGAGTGACTGAAGGATCACATCTATGTACGTTTCATTATCGAGACCTGCCTTTAGGTCCTCGAGCTTTTCCACTAGGGTAAGCATTTTAACCCCATGCTCTTGTACAGAGGATCCTTCTGTCATTTTAGTTCCAAAGAACGCCTTGGTCGCGACATACCTAGTATGCCGGTCCGGGACTGCATAGCAATCCTTAAGGCGAGCCATAATGGAAGGGACATCGTCTAGCCTTTCATATTGCTTCTGAATCTCATTGGTCATCGAAGCAAGTATGATGCTACGGACCTTCCGGTTATCCTTATGCCAAGTCTCGAACGTCTCACGTTCTTCTGGCGTGGATCCTTCCGGTAAGGTCCTAGGGAGAGGCTCGTCCATGACGTAGCCTTGGTTCTCGTAATCTAGGACTATCCTGAGATTGCGCAACCAGTCGTTGTAATTTGTTCCATTGAATTTGTTTGTCTCAAGAATGGTTGATAGTGGGTTCTTAGACATTTTAAAATCTACATTTAGAAAACAACGCGCGATCAGCAGAAAATAAAGACGGTGGTTTGATGAAATAATTAAATGCTTGGTCTTTAGTCATTTAATCCTCCCACTATTTATACGAAAACACGGTACTCTCAAACGTGATTTTCGGGAAATCCTTTCCTAGTGGGCTTGGGATCCACAGCAATTTTTCCCATACCCCGCGTTTACGATTCGCATGGAAAAGATCCTGTGGGAGGTATTCCATACCATTCTCGTTCCACGAGATTCCCAAGATTATTGCCTCACCCTTTTGCATGATCCCGAGGACTCCAAGCGAATCATGCTAATTGGGCGTTAGACCCGACCCAATCGACCGAGCCATGGACCCACTAGTACCCCCACGACTCGTGAGACAGGTAACAGCAGCCCATTTTTCGTTCATGACACAATGCAGCTTCTTTTAAGTACAATAACGTGCCACGACTCGTGAGACCACGCTATTGACCTAAAACAGCTTCCTCACTGTGCCATGGATTGGAAGGCATGGACAAACTCCTAGAGTTCATGTCCACTTTATCTAGGGTCTAATATTTCAACATTGGTCCAACCAATGTGAGAGTAGTGAATGACCGAGATCTCATAATATATCCATACATTCATCCATAATGCATAAATAAAATCCATCCATAGCAGTTATATGATAAATAAAAGCCATTCATCCATCATAATAACCACATGCAAAATTAAAGCCTAGCACGCCCCTGTTGGATGATCACGAGCCCAAATCCTATGCGACCCACTGAGCCCGCAGTGGATCTATGGTCAATCTAGGGTTGGTCCTATACTATTACAATAATAGTAACCCAATCATCATGCTGATGGGCCTTGGTCTCTTTTTCTCTTTCTTCACTTCATGGAAAACGCCAAGGGACCTCCGGTCTGGGCTCTCCATGTGGTCCTTCCTTCTTCTCCACCAATTACAAAAAATGGAAACCTCACTCCTAGTCTACTCTCATTACATATTAAAAAGTAGAAACCCCAGCGAAAACCCGGGGGGAGTACATAAGGAGGGAGGTAGAAAGCCTTATTATTCCAAGGCACTAGATAGAGAGAAGGAGAAAGCAGTTAAAGAGGCACACAGGCCCAACAGAAAATTAAACCATACATCCGGTCTAGGGCTCGTGATCATCCATTTCCATCCAACACACATAATTACATGATCCAATCACATAATTACAATATACCAATAATTCATGATTTCCAATCATAATAATCCAAAACAGAAATAAATGATCATGTGCGCAACGTGTGAAAAATAAAACATAAATATTGGTAATAATATTTTTTTCGTTTTAGGAAAACCTTTCCTCATTATTATAAGTAAAATAACCCCGGGATTCCAAATCCAATTTATTTTACTCCTAAAATAATGTCTTTAGGAATTTAGGCAAAATTGAACCCAAAAAACGAATTTTCAGAATTAATTCAAAATTAAAACTGAAAAGTAAATAATAAATAAAAAAATAATAATGCTAGGGTTTCAAAAAAAAACAAACCCTAGCTGCAGCAGCCGCCGGCCGCCGCCACCGGCAGCAGCCGGCAGGCCGTGCGCGCAGGGCAGCAGGCCCAGCCTGCCGCCCCTGCAAGCGCGCAGGCACTGCCTGGCCGGGCGCGCGCGCGCAGGCCCCTTGCCTGCGTGCGCGCGCGCCTGGCCGGCAGCGCGCTGCGCGGCCTGGTGTTCCGGCAGGCCGTCGCGCGCGCAGGCTCCTCTGCCTCGCGCGCGCCGGCCTGCTGGTCGCCAGCCGCGTGCCTGCGCTGCGCAGTGCGCGCGCGCGCAGACGCGCACTGGGCACGCCCGCCGAGCGCACGCGCGCAGACGCCTCCGTCTGCGTGCGCGCGCGCCTGGCAGCGCGCCTGGTGCCGTCCGCGCGCGAGCTCTCCGCCCGACAGCCTTGCGCGCGCGCGCGCATGAGCGCGCCTACCGGCCGCGCGCGCGCAGACACCCTCGTCTGCCCGCGCGCGCGGCTGGAGGCGCCCCCCTTTGCGCGCGCGCTGCCCCTGCGCGGCCGGCTGGGCGGCGCGCGCGCAGGCTACCCTTGCCTGCGCGCGTCTGCCCTGCCGGCAGCGCTCGGCTGCGCGCGGCCAGCCTTCCCGGCTGGCCGGCTGTGGCGTTTCTCGTTTTTAGTTCAAATTTTCCCCGTTTCCCAAGAAAAACAGAAAAATACCAATATTCAGAATTTCACACGAATTAAAAGCAATAAAACAACATGCTTTAATAATCAAGAAAATCAAGATTCAATTAAAACATGCTCAAAACACGTTTCATGCTTAAAACGCACATAAACCCTAGGCCTATACACCGAACCGGGCTCTGATACCACTGAAAGGAATTGTGGATCGTCCCGGGAAAAGCGCGAATGCGGAAGCGCGGTATAATTAAAAATAAATGCGAAATTTAAACATGCTTTAAATTAAAGAACACGTTTCAAAGGGTGTGCCTTTGAAATTTCCGGGTGTTCGGTGTATCTCATGAATAAATCACATAAAAGAATCATGGAGGCCATAGGGTAGAAATTAAAAGGGACGAAAATAATAAACGAGATCTACCCGTTGTCGTTTTCGTCTTCAATGGCTACACGCGTTGTTCCCCGTTTTGCACCAAGATCTCGTTCTTGAGACCCTCCAAATCGTGACACACGATCCACCCACGTATCTTGCAAGTCGTGCTAGCAACGAACAAGTTAATATGTTGGAGTGGATGAATCAACAACACGTTATGAATTAACGGTATTGATTCATCAAGTTCTAATGTTCCAAGAACAAGAGAACAAAGAAAATAATTTCTTGGAGTGTGAGAGAGAGAGAGGGCGGACGAGATGGAGGGAGAGAGAGCCGAGTGTGTGTGTGTGTGTTGTGTGTGTTGGAATTTCATCATCCTTCAACTTGTAGGATGCTAGGGGTTTATATAGAAGAGGAGTTTAATCCTCTTTAAACTCCTTCTTTTAAGAACTCTAATTTGACTAGGATTTTGACCTAGTCAAAGTCCTAGTCAAAGTAGTGTTTTGACTTAGTCAAAACAATCCTAGCCATCCATCTCTCCCATTGATCTCAACCGTTGATTTAATTTAATTTAATGGAATATTTAAAACCTATTTAAATATTTCCAAGAGGCTAAAATAAATATAAATATTATTTAAGCCCATTAAATAAATCCCTTTGATAAATCTAATTTATCAATTTAATTCCTTATATCTAATAGAAGGAATTATTTCTCCAAGAAAAATAAAGGACCCGATTAAATCCAATTTAATCATTCCTTCACTCCAATATTTAATTCTTAATTAAATATCTAAATGTGTGTGGATAGTGTGTGACTCTTTAGGTTCACCTTTCAGCTAGACTTGGTCGGATTCCTAGAATCCTACCGTTACCATGGATGGCCATCTAGCAACGGTCCATGGCACTAGAGACTAGGTGAAATATTCAGGGATGAACATTTAGGCTCTAACAGTACACTTGTCCTTCTGTCTTCGGTCTCATCACTTAGAGTCTAGGGCACGGAAAATGCAGGTACCCATTTTGGACCTAAGTGTCGGTCTGTCCTCACTAAACGCCGCAAGGGAATCCTTCCCTTCTGTTCAGTCACTGTGGCCACAGTTTTAGGGACAAGACCTAGAGTATACATGAGACTCAACTGCCAAAACCTATTGACAGGAGACAGATCCTTTCTTGGAAACTACTGTCACTTTGCACACCAGAACTGCACTAGACATGGCTTATGACTACCAAAGAGAATTCTGGCAATCTCTCACCATATCTAAGATACAGCCCTGATGTACAGGTAAACTCAGCAATTCCTCAAGTCAAACGACTTGACCTGTACCGTTGGAACCGGGAATACACGTCATACCTTGCTGACCATACTCAAGGTCCTCCGTAAGACGGTTCCCGCGAGTCACCTCAGTCAGCTGCGTCCTCGCATGCTAACCCACTAACACTGCTTAGACGACCCTCGTCACCCGTCGATGAAACACGACAGCAGGTGCTTAGTGCAAGTCTCAAATGGAATCCCGGTACCCATTTTCGGGATTCCTTGACTTGGAGATTTCCGGACTGATTCGGGAAGACTGATTCCATGGACCTACCTCCAAGCGTAGTCCCAGTCCCCGAAATTGATTCTCAGTCCGTGGGCTTTGTTTGCGTAGTGAACAGATATAGAAAAGTGAACACAAACAAAGTAATGCCAAATGAAATTCACTTCTTTATTCATCAATGATTTATCAAACACCCATAATTGTCTAGACATAGGTTACATATACCCGCCAAAATTGGCTTACATGGTCACCTATTCTAACACAAGGGCCCGTTACCATGGGTGGCCGTCTAGCAACGGTCCATGGCACTAGAGACTAGGTGAATTGGCGTGAACATTTAGGCACCGATTCCGTACGGATACGATCCTTCCATCTACCGTCTCCCGACCTTAGTCTAGGGTATGGAATTGGGCGTCGGTTCCCATCCTTGATTAGGCATCTATTCTTAATACTTAAGACTACGTATGCTTCATTGCGTCGACACAGAAAACCATTCCATGTTCGACCAACCACTGTTGCCACAACTTTAAACAGCATGAACGTGTCTCCGAGTGCATAGGAGATAGCTCTGTCACATACTGACAGGGGACGGATCCTCTTCTTGGAATCCACCGTCCTCGCTACACATTCCGACTGCACTGGACAAGGCTTATGATAATCATCTTACAGAATGATTACCTCTCGCCAGATCCAAGATACAGCCGTCATGTGCACGCGACTGCCATGATCCCTCAAGTCTGAGGATTACTCCCGTACTATCGGAACTGGGAAAAACCAATCATACCGACCAAGCCTCCAAGGCTTCCATATGATGATCCCCGCGAGTCAGTCCAGTCGGCTCGACCCCAATCGACCAACCCATCAAAATCGCCAAACTTATTGGCTTTCTGGTCACCTATTCTAACAACTTTTACTCTATTTGGTATTTGATACCGTTCCTGTCACTAATCTGCGGATGGTTTGCAGAAAGTGATAAGGATTTGAAATCCAAGAACAAGTTCTAGGATTCAACAATGGCAAGGTCCATTGCTGAAAAGGACTAGAGACTTGTTAGGCCTATAATCGTGATCATGTTAGGATAGTTTATAGGAATTACGTAACCTAGCATGATCAAAAGTATGTCTCTTTGTTGGGCAAAGGTTTTATTTCATACATATTTGATCAAGAAAATTATTGAATATTGATTCATGTTCGCTAGTGTTTGCACGTAAATTCCTAGAATACCATCCCATAAAAGGTTTATGGATACTCAAAATTCAAATGATATAAATGGAGACTAACTTACAGATTTGGCATCTGCAACAACTAGGATGTTTTCTCTCATTAAAGATAAGTAAATTGGAAAGGCCGATGAATCTAGAAATAGATGATTCGAATCAACTAAATTTACAAGTCTTTTCTGAAGAAGATAGTCCGAAAGCTCCGTATGGGACAAAGTAGTCTTGCCAAATAGTCTATTGGAAGGGATCCAATAAGACAACTGTAGGTTACTAATACACAAGACCATAAGAGGGTTCAAAAGTCTAAAGGTCCCATAGGAGGTTTGAGAATTAGACTTGAGGTGGTGAACCATATGAAAGAAATCGGTGGATCGGCCCGGGAGATGAGCGCGTATAGCGGAAGCGCGGAATAGTGCGTAATAAAATTACAAAGCATAATTAAATCGAATTTAAATCATGCATAATATACATAAACGAATCAAGGGGTGTGCCCTTGATTCTCCCGGGCGTTTGGTGTATCTCATGTTCAATAAAACACAACATGGAGGCCATAGAATTGAAACCGGAAAAAACGAAATTAAAGAACCTACCCGGTTGTAGTTTTGTCTTCGTTTCGGCTACACGCATTGTTCCCCGTTTTGCACCAAGATCTCAAATAAGAGACCCTCTAAATCATCTCACTCGCTCCACCGGAAAGCAAACAACCCTTGTGCTAGCAAGAAATAATTTGGGGAGAAGAGACATCGATAGACGCTATGAATTAACGCAATCAATGTCTCTTATGTTCTTAACTTGAATAAATCAAGAAGAACAAAGTAGTATTCTTGGAGAGAAGAAAGAGGAGTGGACGAATTTGAGAGGGAATTTGAGAGATGAGAGTTGTAGAGAATAGTAGGTGTAAGTGTGTTTTTTTTTGAGTATTTATAGAAGATGGAATTCCTATTCCTTCTCAAACTCTTCCAAAGAGACACACTTTGACTAGGATTTTGACCTAGTCAAATCCTAGTCAAATTAGGCTTTTGATTAAGTCAAATTAATCATGGCCCTTCATCTCATCATTCTCTAGATCAAATCTTGTCCATCCATTTTGATGGGCTTTATGGAATGGGCCTATTTAATTCTAAATTAAAAATTCCCATGGACTTTATATTAAAATCCTATTTAATATACTAAGCCCATTAATTAATTAATGGAATGGACTTTATTTAATTCCAAATTAAATAGTCCATGGACTTTATATTAAATCCTATTTAATACCAAGCCCATTAATTAATTCCATAGAATGGGATTATTTAATTCTAAATTAAATAGTCCCATGGACTTTATATTAAATCCTATTTAATATACTAAGCCCATTAATTAATTAATGGAATGGACTTTATTTAATTCCAAATTAAATAGTCCATGGACTTTATATTAAATCCTATTTAATACCAAGCCCACTAATTAATTAATTCATCCTTTTAATCTAATTAAAAGGAAAAGCCCATGCTTTGTAAAATTCATAAATCTAATTTATGAACTCAAGCCCGATTATTCCAAATAATACATCGAGGCTTGTATCTCCAAGAAGTATAATTTAATTCCATTAAATTAAACCTTCTCCCGGAATTAATTCCAAATTAATTCCCTTTCATTTGGTGTAGCGGGTGTGACTCTTTAGGTTCACCTTTCAGCTAGACTTGGACCTACTTTTCATTATTTCATAACTAAAGTAGTCCGTTACCATGGGTGGCCATCTAGCAACGGTCCATGGCACTAGAGACTAGGTGAATTTATGGTGTGAACATTTAGGCTCCGAGTTATACGCAGGTGCGGTCCTACCGACGCTCGATACGTACGGGTACGGTCCTACTGTCGCCTGTCTCCCGGCCTTTAGTCTAGGGGTCGGTTCCCATCGTTGACTAGGCAACTATGCATAATGCTCGAGATAGGTTTAACTCGACGTAGGAAATCCTTTCCCACTACATCAAGTGCTATGGCCATAGACTTTGTGAGTCTAAACCATCTCCGAGCGCATAGGAGATCTTGCTGTCATATCCTTTGACAGGGGACAGATCCTATCTTGGAATTCACCGTTCTTACATACTCTGACTGCACTGGATGAGGCTTATGATGACCATGTGATATAATCGGTCAAATTTCACCAGATCCAAGATACAGCCTTAGTATGTAGGGGACTGCCGTGATCCTCAAGTCCGAGGACTAATCCCGTACTATCGGAACCGGGAATACGAGTCATACCGACCAAGCCCGAGTAGCTTCTATATGACGATTCCCGCGAGTCACCTCAGTCGGCCGCTCCCCAGCAGGCCGACCCACTAACACTGCTTAGACGATCCTCGTCACCCGTCGATGAAACACGACAGCAGATGCTTAGTGCAAGTCTCAAATGGATTCTCGATGCCCTGTCTCGAGATTCCTTTGACTTGGAGTATTTCAGACTGATTCGGTGAAACTGATTTCATGAACCTACCTCCAAGCGTAGTTCCAATTTCCCGAAATGTTATTTCAGTCTGTGGGCGTTTGTTGTGACATCGTATCGATGCAAGCAGTAAGTACAACAAACTCATGCCTATGAATCCTTACTACATTCATTAACATAATATTACTTGTTCACAGATTGACGAATGGTTCTCAGAACAGCCAATACCATTGACTTTCTGGTCACCTATTCTAACAATCTCCCACTTGACCAATAAGTCAATTACCCACTTTGTTCAGAATCCTCTGAGTATGAGTAATCTACGATACCGACTAAGGTATTGTGAGTCCGCTTATATTTCCTTGCGAAGCAATACGGTCTAACCGTGTTACCTCTATCCACCATTGCCTCTTAGAGATGGTGGTTGTCTAAGAATATTTTCATGGATCTTGTGATGAGATCTCGTGCCAATACTCCCATAGCCAAGTTGCCTGCCATATAGGCAAACATGGCTTGGTCGTGCTAGGCGCCACGTCCATCCTATGGACGCGGTCTTCATCAGTGACCACTATCCGATGCACTCGTCATTGGGCCTGACTGTGCATACCTTTGAGACTAACTGGTTTTCACTTATGCTCTGGAAGCTAGTATCGCTTTAGCCTTCCAAAGCAACTCTCAACAGACGGTGCATCATGAACACATCTTTAGTCCTTATTCAGGTACTAAGGATCGTTCTTGATTGCTGTCTTCAACCCCTCAGTGCATTACCGATTTATGTTGAGCCATGCTAGAAGCACTCTCAACATCGGTTCCTATGCACCGAGTAAACATATCATATGTTTGCCTAGGGTTAAGACGTAGGGGATACTCAACATCCAAGCCTTCTCATTAGTCCACCGTGACTAAGTCTTGAATGGCTTGATGCTTTATGCATAGTATCCAAGTTTTCTCATCAGTCTTACTATGACTGAGTCTCGAACAACTTGTCCCTCTACATATATGAGTTTTTCTCATCAGTCCACCATGACTGAGTCTTTGAAAAAGCTTAATTCATGATATGTATGTGGGATCCCTAAAATGTCATCGAGAATTTTCGTGAGTTACAGTTTGTGTTTTAGTGATTCCTAATGCCTTGAATTCATCCATGAATCAAGATATTACACACTTAAACACTTGGAACACCATTTCTACTCCCACTGATCACCTACGTCGTTTAAGACCGAGTCATGCTCCGTATGAGCTCGTCAAAAACGAATATTCCAATTATGCGGTGTTTCAAATCTTGTTTGAATTTCCTAGTGGATTCTATGGCTCCTCTCCATAAATCCTACTACGATGTCCAACATCACGTTCCGCAGGTCATTTGGATTATTATCCAAATTTGACCGAACATATCCCGATCACTCGTACCTCTTACGACATTCGGGTTCGTTCTTAAGGGGACTTGGAATATGATCAATTTAAGATAGAAATGTAATTATAAGCAACGTTTTAGCATTATTCTGTCGTCAACCTACACAAACCAGACACCGAGTCTAATTTGCCTCCCACTAGTCCCTTGACGTATGTAGGATCCTTCTACATGCTCAAGAACTTTGTCGGGACATAGGCTTGCCAAACCATGGCTCCTTGTGCTTGACTCCTAGCAAAGTGCCATGTTCCTTACGTTGGCAATTTTGAGTCTACGTCTACACGGGCTAAGGTAATTGGGCGAAACTTCGATGGATCTTCGTCCAACGAGATTCGATCATTCCCTTTATCATAGACCGTCATATTTGGCCTTTATAGGAAATGTTTCATTGAGAATTCCATTCTCAACTTGGATGCTCAAGGGCTCCCACTAAATACACGGCCTTTTCGATCCTATCGAAACAGGTTTAATTTTGCAACCATTTATGGTTCACCTCCTTAAGTCTAATTCCCAAACCTCCTATGGGACCTTTAGACTTTTGAACCCTCTTATGGTCTTTGTGTATTAGTAACCTACAGTTGTCTTATTGGCTCCCTTCCAATAGACTATTTGGCAAGCCTACTTTGTCCAACAAAGAGCTTTCGGACTTTCTTCTTCATAAAAGACTTGTAAATTTAGTCGATTCGAATCATCTATTTCTAGATTCATCGAACTTTCCAATTTACTTATCTTTTAATAAGAAGAAACGTCCTAGCTGTTGTAGATGCCAAATCTGTAAGTTGGTCTTGATTAATCCATTTTAGATAATTTGAATTTTGAGTATCCATAAACCTTTTATGGGATGGTATTTTTAGGAATTTACGTACTAGCAAACATGAATCAATATTCAATAATTTTGTTTGATCAAATATGTATGTAATAAAACCTTTGTCCAACAAAGAGACATACTTTTGATCATGCTAGGTTACGTAATTCCTATATTATCCTAACATGATCACGATTATGGGCCTAACAAGTCTCTAGTCCTTTTCATCAATGGACCTTGCCATTGTTGAATCCTAGAACTGTTCTTGGCTTTTAAGTCCTTATTCACTTTCTGCAAACCACCCGCAGATTAGTGATAGGAATGGTATCAAATACAAAATAAAGTGATCATGTCAATACTCAATATCAAATTTTACCTACATTGGAGAGAGGTTTAGAATACTCCCCTTTCCAATGGCCCTCTTAACGACAGTAAATGCTTACGTTCTTAGAAACTATGAACTTGACTGCTGAACCTTTTGCTCTTTCCTTTACCTCCACCTTGTGTTGTAAAGGAACAGCACTTGAAGTGCTTAATAGTTGATGTCACCTTACCCTTCTTCCTCTTTTGGCGTCTGGTACCCTTGCCTTTCGCTATGGAGGTTGAAGCCTCTCCTACTAGTACCGACGGTGCAGATTTTGCAATCGTTGCTTCGTACTAGACCGACATAATTACCAACCTATGAAGATCTTTTCTAAGCTCATTCATGTTGATAATTAATGGTTCGTAGGAGGAAGGAAGAGACTGAAGGATCATGTCAATGTACGTCTCTAAGACTGACGTGGAGGTCTTTTGAGCTTCTCCACTAGGGATTGCATCATCACTCCATGTTCTTTGTACCGACATCCCTTCCGTCATCTTAGCTCCAAACATGCCTTCGTTGCATTTTACCCCACATGCTGGTCCAAGACCATATAGACATGATGCAAGCGAAGCATAGTTTGAGCCAACATCATTATATCCTATTTGTCGGTGGTCATCCTTCAACTTTTGAACGCCAAGCGTTGCCTTAGTTGTCGACCCCTCCGGCAAGGGCTGAGGAACGTCCTCATTCCGGTATGTGAGTTAAGGTTCTGGAAATCTAAGACCATCTTAAGATTTCGCAGTCAATTCGTGTAATTGGTTCCTTTTTTAGTGAGCCTCTTAGTGATGTGTTTGGTGGATTCTTAGACATTCACAACATATATGAAACAGAAAATAATAAGCAGAATGAAGTAATATTTTGGTTAAGTCTCGGTCTTTAGTCCTTAACCTCTCCCACTATTTCTACGAAAACACGGCACTCTCAAACGTTGTTTTCGGGAAATCCTTTCCTAGTGGGCTCGGGATCCACAGCGATCTCCCCCATACCCCGCTTTTACGATTCGCATGGGAAAAGAACCCGTGGGAGGTATTCCATACCATTCTCGTTCCACGAGATTCCCAAGATAATTGCCTCACCCTTTCACGTGATCCCGAGGACTCCAAGCGAATCACGTTATTCGGGCGTTAGACCCGACCCAATCAACCGATTCATAAACTCACTGCTACCTCCACGACTCGTGAGACAGGTAACAGTAGTCTACTCATCGTTCATGACAAAGTGCAGCTTCTTTTAAGCACGATAGTCGTGCCACGACTCGTGAGACCACGCTATCGACCTAAAAGATCTTCCTCACTTTTGCCATGGATGGAAGGCTTGGACAGACTCCCAGAGTCCTAGTCCATTTATTAAGGGTCTATATTTAACTTGGTTTAACCAAGTGAGAGTTTTGATAGAACGAGACCTCATCACATATTAAGTATTGCATTGCGTGCGTTATGGCAGAAATATTCTAAGCGTGAATGTAACCATACATAAAGCATATAGAATAATCATAAGTAATTAATACGCATCGCATGCAAAATAAAGCCTAGCACGCCCCTGTAGGATGATCACAAGCCCAAACCTATGCGACCCACTGAGCCCGCAGTGGATCTATGGTCAATCTAAGGGTAGGTCCTATGCTATTACAAGTTTTAATAACCCATTACATGCAATGGGCCTTGTAAGTCCTCTTTATCTTCTTGGGCTCTCCATCTTGGGCCTACACCGGGCTTCTTCTCCATGGATCCTCCGTGGGCCATCTGATGGCAACCTCCATGGGCCTCCTACACCTTGGGCTTGTCTTCTCTTGCAGCTTTTATTTACAAAAAAATAAAACCTCACCACTAATTCTACTCTCATTACATCATAAAATAAGAAACCCCAATTAAACATTTGGGGGGAGTACATTAGGAGGGAGAGAGAAAGCCTTATTATTCCAAGGCACTAGAAGAGAGACAGAGAGGAAAATAAAGAGGCACACAGGCCACAACCCAACAAATAACTGTAAATAAACCATACATGCGGTCTAGGGGCTTTGTGATCATCCTTTATCAAATCAATTAACACAAATAGCACAAATACATATCCCACGTAAAATATGCTATACCAACATCCATGATAATCCATACCATAAAATAAATGTAGAAATTACATGTAAAATATTCACACCAAATATTGGATAATAGCGCAACCTATGCACAACGATTTTTGTTGGAAAAACCTTTTCCATAATTAACAAGGCAATATTAATTCTATGAAATATAAAATCTCAACCAAAATTAAAATGCCCCAAGTTAATTAATTCAGAAAAATTCCCAGAATTATACAGAAAAATCAAATTTTTCTGAAACACAAAAATCAACAATTCAAGAATATGCCCATTTATTCAAGAATTCCAAAATCCAACATTCGTGCAATATTAATACATGTTAAGATCTACTCATGCTCAAACCATAAAATAACCATGATGTCCAACATCATAAAACGCAGAAATTATTGCGAAATTTCACATGTGAATTTTGATCATTGGTGCAACCATTGCAAAAATTAAATCTTGTTAGGAAACCCTTTCCTCATCAACCAAGCAATATTTATTTTAGAAAATTCCAAATCTCAAAAAATAAATATTCTAAGTCAACGGGTTCAGAATAATTCAGAAAATATCATAAAAATAATACAGTAAAAACAGTTTTGAAAAACGAGCCAAAAACGGGAGAGAAAACGGAAAACGGCACAGCCGGCCGGCCAGGCGCGCGCGCGCGCGCGCGCAGGCTCCTCTGCCTGCGCGCACAGCGCGCGCGCCCAGCGCATGCCGTGCGGCGCGCCCAGCGCGCGCGCGCACGCGCGCAGGCGCCCATGCCTGCGCGCGCGGCCGCGCGCGCGGCCGGCACAGCGCGCGCGCTGTCCGCGCACGCTGGGCGCGCTGGCCGGGCGCGCGCAGGCCCCTGCCTGCACGCGCGCCCGGCCGCGCCCCTGTGCGCGCGCGGCCAGCGTGCTGCTGCTGCCGGTTCGCCGTTTTTCACTCCTTTTCGATTTTTCATGCAATTTTTCTGAACCACAAGATAAATAAAACCCTAGAACATGTATAAACACATTCAAGAAAACCAAGATCCAAAATCCCATGCAAAATTAAACGCCAATAAATATCTACGATAAACATGCTATAAACGTAAATTAAAACACGTTTATCATGCTTAAACGCACATAGCACATAGAATTCTAGGCCTATACACCGAACCGGGCTCTGATACCACTGAAAGAAATCGGTGGATCGGCCCGGGAGATGAGCGCGTATAGCGGAAGCGCGGAATAGTGCGTAATAAAATTACAAAGCATAATTAAATCGAATTTAAATCATGCATAATATACATAAACGAATCAAGGGGTGTGCCCTTGATTCTCCCGGGCGTTTGGTGTATCTCATGTTCAATAAAACACAACATGGAGGCCATAGAATTGAAACCGGAAAAACGAAATTAAAGAACCTACCCGGTTGTAGTTTTGTCTTCGTTTCGGCTACACGCATTGTTCCCCGTTTTGCACCAAGATCTCAAATAAGAGACCCTCTAAATCATCTCACTCGCTCCACCGGAAAGCAAACAACCCTTGTGCTAGCAAGAAATAATTTGGGGAGAAGAGACATCGATAGACGCTATGAATTAACGCAATCAATGTCTCTTATGTTCTTAACTTGAATAAATCAAGAAGAACAAAGTAGTATTCTTGGAGAGAAGAAAGAGGAGTGGACGAATTTGAGAGGGAATTTGAGAGATGAGAGTTGTAGAGAATAGTAGGTGTAAGTGTGTTTTTTTTTGAGTATTTATAGAAGATGGAATTCCTATTCCTTCTCAAACTCTTCCAAAGAGACACACTTTGACTAGGATTTTGACCTAGTCAAATCCTAGTCAAATTAGGCTTTTGATTAAGTCAAATTAATCATGGCCCTTCATCTCATCATTCTCTAGATCAAATCTTGTCCATCCATTTTGATGGGCTTTATGGAATGGGCCTATTTAATTCTAAATTAAAAATTCCCATGGACTTTATATTAAAATCCTATTTAATATACTAAGCCCATTAATTAATTAATGGAATGGACTTTATTTAATTCCAAATTAAATAGTCCATGGACTTTATATTAAATCCTATTTAATACCAAGCCCATTAATTAATTCCATAGAATGGGATTATTTAATTCTAAATTAAATAGTCCCATGGACTTTATATTAAATCCTATTTAATATACTAAGCCCATTAATTAATTAATGGAATGGACTTTATTTAATTCCAAATTAAATAGTCCATGGACTTTATATTAAATCCTATTTAATACCAAGCCCACTAATTAATTAATTCATCCTTTTAATCTAATTAAAAGGAAAGCCCATGCTTTGTAAAATTCATAAATCTAATTTATGAACTCAAGCCCGATTATTCCAAATAATACATCGAGGCTTGTATCTCCAAGAAGTATAATTTAATTCCATTAAATTAAACCTTCTCCCGGAATTAATTCCAAATTAATTCCCTTTCATTTGGTGTAGCGGGTGTGACTCTTTAGGTTCACCTTTCAGCTAGACTTGGACCTACTTTTCATTATTTCATAACTAAAGTAGTCCGTTACCATGGGTGGCCATCTAGCAACGGTCCATGGCACTAGAGACTAGGTGAATTTATGGTGTGAACATTTAGGCTCCGAGTTATACGCAGGTGCGGTCCTACCGACGCTCGATACGTACGGGTACGGTCCTACTGTCGCCTGTCTCCCGGCCTTTAGTCTAGGGGTCGGTTCCCATCGTTGACTAGGCAACTATGCATAATGCTCGAGATAGGTTTAACTCGACGTAGGAAATCCTTTCCCACTACATCAAGTGCTATGGCCATAGACTTTGTGAGTCTAAACCATCTCCGAGCGCATAGGAGATCTTGCTGTCATATCCTTTGACAGGGGACAGATCCTATCTTGGAATTCACCGTTCTTACATACTCTGACTGCACTGGATGAGGCTTATGATGACCATGTGATATAATCGGTCAAATTTCACCAGATCCAAGATACAGCCTTAGTATGTAGGGGACTGCCGTGATCCTCAAGTCCGAGGACTAATCCCGTACTATCGGAACCGGGAATACGAGTCATACCGACCAAGCCCGAGTAGCTTCTATATGACGATTCCCGCGAGTCACCTCAGTCGGCCGCTCCCCAGCAGGCCGACCCACTAACACTGCTTAGACGATCCTCGTCACCCGTCGATGAAACACGACAGCAGATGCTTAGTGCAAGTCTCAAATGGATTCTCGATGCCCTGTCTCGAGATTCCTTTGACTTGGAGTATTTCAGACTGATTCGGTGAAACTGATTTCATGAACCTACCTCCAAGCGTAGTTCCAATTTCCCGAAATGTTATTTCAGTCTGTGGGCGTTTGTTGTGACATCGTATCGATGCAAGCAGTAAGTACAACAAACTCATGCCTATGAATCCTTACTACATTCATTAACATAATATTACTTGTTCACAGATTGACGAATGGTTCTCAGAACAGCCAATACCATTGACTTTCTGGTCACCTATTCTAACACCATAAATGGTCGCAAAATTAAACCAGTTTCCATAGTATCGAAAAGGCCGTGTATTTAGTGGGAGCTCTTGAGCATCCAAGTTGAGAATGGAATTCTCAATGAAACGTTTCCTGTAAAGGCCAAGTATGACGGTCTCTGATAAAGGAAACGATCGAGCCTCGTTGGACGAAGATCGATCGAAGTTTCACCAAATTACCTTAGCCCGTGAAGACGTAGACTCGAAAATTGCCAACGTAAGGAACGTGGCACTTTGCTAGGAGTCACACACAAGGTGCCATGGTTTGGCAAGCCTGTGTCCTGACAAAGTCCTTGAGCATGTAGAAGGATCCTACATACGTCAAGGGACTAGTGGGAGACAAATTAGACTCGATGTCTGATTTGTACAGGTTTACGACAGAACAATGCTAACATTGCTTATAATTATAATTTTTACTTAAACTGATCATATTTCAGTTCACTTAAGAACAAACCCGAATGTTGTAGAGGTACGAGTGATCGGGATAAGTTCGGTGAAATTTGAATCCAAATGACCTGCGGAATGTGATGTTGGACATCGTAGTAGGATTTATGGAGAGGAGCCATAGAACCCACTAGGAAATGCAAACAAGGTTTGAAACACCGCATAACTGGAATAATCATTTTGATGAGCTCATACGGAGTATGAATCGGTCTTAAACGACGTAGGTGATCAATGGGAGTAGAAATGGAGTTCCAAGTGTTTAAGTGTCTAATGTCTTGATTCATGGATGAATACAAGACATTAGGAATCACTAAAAACACAACCGTAACTCACGAAAATTCTCCATGACATTTTAGGCTTCCCACATACATATCATGTACTGAGCTTTTCAAAGACTCAGTCAATGGTAGACTGATGAGAAAATTCAGATATGTAGAGGGACAAGTTGTTCGAGACTCAGTCATAGTAAGACTGATGAGAAAGCTTAGATACTATGAATAAAGCATCAAGCCATTCAAGACTTAGTCACGGTGGACTAATGAGAAGGCTTGGATGTTGAGTATCCCCTACGTCTTAACCTTAGGCAAACATACGATATGTTTACTCGGTGCATAGGAATTGATGTTGAGTATGCTTCTTGCATGACTTAACAGAAATCGGTAATGCACTGAAGGGTTGAAGACAATCAAGAACGATCCTTAGTACCTGAATAAGGACTAAAGATGCATTCATGATTCACCGTCTGATCCTTAGTACCTGAATAAGGACTAAAGATGCATTCATGATTCACCGTCTGTCGAGAGTTGTTTTGGAAGGCTAAAGCGATACTATCTTCCAGAGCATAGTGAAAACCAGTTAGTCTCAAAGGTATGCACAGTCAAGCCCAATGACGATTGCATTGGATAGTGGTCATGGATGAAGACTGCGTCCACAGGATGGACGTGGCGCCTAGCACGACCAAGCCATGTTCGCCTATATGGCAGACAACTTGGCTATGGGAATATTGACACGAGATCTCATCACAAGATCCACGAAAATATTCTTAGACAACTACCATCTCTAGGAGGCGATGGTGGATAGAGGTAACACGGTTAGACCGTATTGCTTTGGCAAGGAAATATAAGCGGACTCACGAGACCTTAGTCGGTATCGTAGATTACTCATACTCAGAGGATTCTAAACAAAGTGGGTAATTGACTTAAATGGTCAAGTGGGAGATTGTTAGAATAGCTGACCAGAAAATCAATGAGGTTGGCTGTTCTGAGAACCATTCGTCAATCTTTGAGCAAGTAATATTATGTTAATGAATGTAGTAAGGATTCTTAGGCATAAGTTTGTTGTACTTACTTCTTGCATCGTTTCGATGTCACAACAAACGCCTACAGACTGAAATCACATTTTCGAAAATTGGAACTACACTTGGAGGTAAGTTCATGAAATAAGTTTCTCGGATCGGTCTGAAATACTTCAAGTCAAGGAATCTCGAGACAGGGCATCGAGAATCCATTTGAGACTTGCACTAAGCATCTGCAGTCGCATTTCATCGACAAGTGACGAGGCTCGTCCATGTAGTGTTAGTGGATCAGCCAGCTAGGTGGCTGCTGACTGAGGTGACTCGCGGGAATCGTCATATGGAAGCCAAATGGGCATTAGTCAGTATGACTCTTATTCTCGATTCCGATAGTACGGGATTAGTCCTCGGACTTGAGGATCACAGCAGTCGCTTACATACTAAGGTTGTATCTTGGATCTGGTGAGATTTGACCGCGTACTATGACATGGTCATCATAAGCCTTGTCCAGTGCAGTCGGAGTATGTAAAGACGGTGGATTTCAAGATATGATCTGTCCCCTGTCAAAGGATATGACAGCGAGATCTCCTATGCGCTCTGAGATGGTTTAGACTCACAAAGTCTATGGCCATAGCACTTGATTGAGTGGGAAAGGATTTCCTACGTCGAGTTAAACCTATCTCAAGCATTAAGAATAGATCCCTAAGTCAATGATGGGAACCGACATCCTAGTTCCATGCTCTAGACTAAAGACCGGGAGACAGCCGACAGTAGGACCGTACCCGTACCTAACGAGCGACGGTAGGACCGTACCTATATGTAACTCGGAGCCTAAATGTTCACACCAAATATTCACCTAGTCATTAGTGCCATGGACCGTTGCTAGATGACCAATGGTAGGACTACTTTGGTTATGAAATAACAAGAAGTAGGTCCAAGTCTAGTTGAAAGGTGAACCTAAAGAGTCACACCCGCTACACCAAATGAAAGGGAATTAATTTGGAATTAATTCCGGGAGAAGGTTTGATTTAATGGGATTAAATTATACTTCTTGGAGATTCAAGCCTCAATGGATTATTTGGAATAATCGGGCTTGAGTTCATAAATTAGATTTATGGATTTATAAAGCATGGGCTGCTTTTTAATTAGATTAAAAGGGTGAATTAATTAATGGGCTTGGTATATTAAATGGGATTTAATATAAAGTCCATGAGACTATTTAATTTAGAATTAAATAAGTCCATTCCATTAATTAGTTAATGGGCTTGGTATATTAAATAAGATTTAATATAAAGTCCATGGGACTATTTAATTAAATAGGCCCATTCCATAAAGCCCATCAAAATGGATGGACAAAATTTGATCTAGAGATTGATGAGATAAAGGGTCATGTTTAATTTGACTTAATCAAAGCCTAGTTTGACTATGATTTAACTAGGTCAAAATCCTAGTCAAGTGTGCCTCTTTAGAAGAGGTTGAGTAGGAATAGAAAATTTATTTTCTATAAATACTCAAAAACACACACATACACCTACTAATCTCTACAACTATCATCTCATAATGCTCTCTCAATTTTCGTCCACCCTCTCTCATACTCTCCAAGATTTCTACTTTGTTCTTCTTGATTTATTCAAGCTAGAACTTAAGAGACGTCAATTGCGTTAATTGAAAGTGTGTATAGATGTCTCTTCTCCCCAAATGATTTCTTGCTAGCACAAGGGTTCTTTGCTTTCCGGTGTAGCGAGTGAGATGATTTAGAGGGTCTCTTCTTTGAGATCTTGGTGCAAAACGGGGAACAATGCATATAGCCGAACGAAGATAAAACTACAACCGGGTAGGTTCTTTAATTATTATTTTCGGTTTAAATTCTATGGCCTCCATGTTGTGTTTTATTGAATATGAGATACACCAAACGCCTGAGAGAATCAAGGGCATGCCCCTTGATCCGTTTATGTATGTGATGCATGCTTTTAATTCCATTTAATTATACTTTGTAATTTTTATTATGCAATCTTTCGCGCTTTCGTTATTCGTGTTCATCTCCCAGGCCGATCCACTAAACTTTTCAGAGGAATCGAACGGTGGGGGGCTGCCGCCGTGGTTCATAGGTACGGCAATTATGGGAGCCGAAACAGACCGCCGATCTAGAGTGTCGGCTGGTTGTCATTGGGCGAGTGCTGGCGCGTGGGATGCCGAACGGGGATGCAGATCCAGGTAAATCGGCGGACGATGGTCCGGGGGACGATGCGCGTGATCGAAGACGCGCTCAAAAATGTTTCTGGCGATCGGACGGCGGTGGCTGAGGCCTTGATCATGGAGCTGCGGGATAATCACATTACCAACTGTGGTTTTGCTAATTATAAACGGAAGCTTGATCAGATTTCGCTCAGAGCTACCATCTGATCCAAGGGAGAAGTGATTTTCATGACTTTGTTTCAGCGCAGCAGCCATTTCAGAATCCATAATCGGAGCTTGAACATGAAATTCTCAGAGAAAAATCACACACTATCCAGAAACGGCGGCGTCAAACTTAGACGGAACCGTCCCCTCTCTCCTCTTTTCCAGCCCTCTTAGAACAAAACCAATTTAGGTTTTCAAAAAGATTTCTCATACTTGAGAGAAAAATTTTAATTTCCTACAGAAGGCACCAATTTTCATGGTACAAAAAATAATATTCCATAAGAATATAATACAAACATTTCTCCTAAACTGTTCTGCTCCAAATTCTTTATTTACAATGAATTACCAACTATTTATACTAGAATGTGGCGGCGTAAAGACGATTTAATCCCCCAACCGACCACTAACTATTCTTGCAACCGCCGGGGACAACTCGGTAAATGTACATAACCCCACTAACTACACTAACTATTAGGTGCAACTGCCGGGAGTATTTTAGTAATTTCAGAATACTTTGAGAAATGACATCTTGGTCCCTAGTCAAATTCTTTTTCCATCACTTATGAATATATGGTTTCTGTTCATCTAGCACTAGGCATCTTGATGTTTTGACCATTATTTATATTTCTCAATGATGATTAACATTCATTTTGTACTTTTTATGTTGGTATAGTATTTAGACCTTATTATTCATCAATATTCATGTGTTCCTTATGCTATTTTTAAATATGGGGTTGATGAGTTCTTCAAAAAACTGAAAGGATAACTACTTCTAGTTTTTGGGTTGTGCTGAGAGGACAAAACAAGAATTACTGAAGAAAGCTCCATGAATGCTGAAGAATAAATCTTTGCTATTGAATTTTGAATTTACACGGGAAGGAAAAAAAGGTGAAGGTATAGTGCAAGGAAAACCCTTAATTTTAGGGCTTTAGTCAACTAACTAATAAACTGCTATTAACAAAGCCTAACCACTTAACTAACTAAACTAACCGAATTAAATATAACCAACAAAAGTGTTGTATAAAATTAAACAAAAACGCATCTACAAAACATGACTACAAAGTGGGCTTGGTTGTTGGATTTTATCAGCCCCCCTCAAGTTAAACTTGGACATAGAAACCAAGTTTAGCTTGACAAACATGTCCCTGAATGTGGAGCCTATCAAGGGCTTTGTAAAGGCGTCAGCTATCTACAGATTGGAGGCAATGTGCATGGGAGAAATAAACCCTTCCTTGTATTTATACCTCACAATATGACAATCGATGCGAGGCAAGCTGGTGTGTATTTAGGGGGTAATGGTTTGAAGTGTGCAAATTTACTCAATCTGTCAACACAAACCCAGATAGTTGTTTTTCCATAGGAGGTAGGCAGGTTAGTTATAAAATCCATAGAAATGTCTTGCAAGACTTGGGTCGGAATAGGGAGAGGTTGGAGAAGGCCATAAGGTTTATGGGTCGAGTACTTGTTTTGTTGACAAATGGGGAAATTTCTTATGCAAGTCTGAACATCCTTCCGCATTCCAAGCCAATAAAAGGAAGAAGCTAAATGGACAAGTGATGTAGTAATACCTGAATGACCACCAGAGGATGATGAGTGGAATTCTAATAGAAGAGTCATCCGCAGCTCAACTTCTTCACGAATGAAAATTGTATCGTGGAAAAAAACCAGCCCATCGTGAATTCGGAAATATTTGTACTTTGTAGGGACTAACTGAATCTGTTGGACCAATGGATGCCCTTCTGCTAAGTTCGCGAGATAGGTTCGTAGCCGTGATAGCTACGGAACGGTCACGAAAGAGACGACAGCAAACGAAGGTAAGTCGATGCGGGACAGGGCATCGACTACTTTATTATCCTTGCCGGGCTTATAGATTATGTCATATTCATAACCCATTAACTTAAACAACCACTTCTGTTGTTCAGGAGTTTTGGATTGTTTGAGTGAGCAAATGCTTTAGACTTTTTTGATCCATAAAGATTGTGAATTTTCTGCCCACTAAATAATGTCTCCATTTCTTGACAGCTTCTGTGACTGCATATAATTCGCGGACGTAAATGGAGGCCTCCTGTAGCTTGGGCACGAGCTTTTTGCTGAAGAAGGTAATTGGGTGATCCTTCTGTGAAAGTACAACACCAATGGCGACCCCTAAAGCATCAGTTGTTCGCTCAAAAGGAATAGAGAAATTAGGTAGAGCTAACATAGGTACTGTTGTCATTTTAGCTTTAAGGATAGAAAAGGCCTTTGTGGCTTGTGTATTCCATTCAAATTGTGGGCCCTTTAATAAATCCCTAAGTGGCCCGACTATTGTTGCGTAGTGGCGAAAAAATCAGCGATAGTATCCCGTCAAACCCGAAAAACCTCTCAATGTTGTGATAGTAGTTGCTACTGGCCAATCCAAGATAGCTTGAATTTTTTCCGGGTCCACTCGGACACCATCCGCTGCAATAATATGACCAAGGTATTGTATGGATGTGACAGCGAACATACACATAGATAATTTAGCATAAAAACAATGGGATGCTAGAAGTGAAAAAACTTGATGCAAATGACTCAAGTGATTGGACCACGTAGCACTAAAAGTAAGGATGTCATAAAAAAAAAAACCAAAACAAACCGCCTCAAGAATTCCCTAAAAAAGTCGTTCATGGATGCGTGAAAGGTTGAAGGGGAATTAGCAAGTCCAAACGGCATAACAATGAATTCGTAGTGCCCATCCACGGTTCGAAAAGTTGTCATATAGGTATCCTCAGGTGCTACTCAGATTTGATGGTATCCCGAACATAGATCAATCTTGGAAAAGATCTTAGCCCCATGCAGCTCATCAACAGTTGGGATAGGGAAGCGATCTTTAATTGTGATTGCATTCAAAGCTCTACAACCCACATAAAAACGCCAAGTACCGTCTTTTTTTCGAACCAAAAAGACGGGACAAGAAAATTTGGCTATAATTAGGCTTTATGATGCCGTCTCGAAGCATATCCTTAATAAGAGAGGTTATAATTTCTTTTTGATAGTGGGGATAGCTGTAAGGTTTGACATTCACAGGGTTAGTGTTGGGTTCAAAGTGAATGTGGTAATCGTGAGGGCGTGGTGGCGGGAGATCCGCATGAGGCTGAAAAAGGGTGTGGAAATCGTAGAGAAGGTGTTGGATATCCAGGTGTGGTGGTGGGGTGGGTTCGTTGACAGTGATTGCACTCTGGGGGTTAAAGTGGCAGGTGATGGCATGTAGGGAGCAAACAAAATTTGTTTGGAGCATACGGTGGAGTTGAGTAGAGGTGCTTTTGTTAAGAGAAGAGACCCCCATTAGTTGAATCAGTGTCCCATCATGATAGAAGGCCATATAAGGGACTAAGAAGTCTGCTAGTAATTGTCCTAGAGTTTGGAGCCATTGTATCCCAAGGACTATGTCAGCTCCTTCGATAGGAATCACCAAGAAAGGAATAGTGAAGTGGTGATTTTGCAGGCTAACAGTTGCTTCAGTGCATCATCCTTGGCAATTCAAGAACTCACCATTTCCTACCATAACCAGGAAATCAAGCACAACGATGATCGAGAGTTGAAGAAACTCAACAACCCTCAGTTGGATGATATTATGAGTGCTCCCGGAGTCAATGAGGACAGTGAAAGGGTGGCCATTAATGCGGCCTATAATTCGAAGGGTTTTAGGTGAGGATATGCCGAGGTAGGCGGCCAAGGAAAGGTGACATTGACCGATATCAGAGGGGTAATCAGTTTGGGTTAATAGTGTTGTTGGGAGGGGATGTTCTGGGGTGTTATCGGAATACGAGAAGTCAATGTTTTGGGGCTCCATGGTATTCATATTTGATTATAGCGAATCTTCGGTAAAGAGTAAAAGGATTGAGGGGCTATACAATGGTGGCCCGGGTGGAATTTCTTGTCACGGTTGAAGCAGAGGCCTTTAGAGCGTATTTGCTATAGTCCAACTGGTGTTAAGTGACGAATGGGCAAGGTATTTGAGGGAATTGGGGGTCTTGGCGGGGATGCAGGTTTAGGAGCTAGGGATGAGGGTGGCGGAAGTGGTGCAATATGGGTTGTAGGAGTTGGTTTTGGATAATAAGTGAGCTTTGAACGTGAATCTAGTACCTTCCATTCGACCAATTTGGCCATCCCAATTGCCTGAGTGATGTCATAGGGACGGAGTATTGCCAACTCCCTTTGTACGTCCGTTGTATGTCCGCCCAGAGTCTCAAGAGGAAATAGTTTAGAATAGACTCCACTGAAAGACCAACCACTCAATTGCATAGTCTCTCGAACTCGGCCTGATAGTCCATCACCGTTACAATTTGCCGTAATTTGAACAAGGCGGCTTGATGATTTCCATACGAAGAGAGGCCAAAACGAACTTCAAGGGCCCTGGTAAAGTTTGTCCAAGAAGTAAGTTGGTGATTGGCATTCATCCACTTGTACCAACTGAGAGCATCTCCTTGCATATAAAAAGAGACCCAACTCAAACGTTGCTCCGAGGGAACTTGATAGAGTTGGAAGTAATGCTCTGCTTGGAAGAGCCAATCCAATGGGTTCGTACCGTCAAATGGGGAAAGGTTGATTTTTGCGGATCGGATAGTTGTATCTCAGATTGTCATAGAGGAGTAGGAGGGATGGGGTTATTGGACGAAGTTTCGGGCTCAAAGAGGTGAGGACTGGTTGTTGGAGTTGTGTGATGGGTTTGTTGGGCGAGGCGCGGAGAGATTGGTTGTTGGGTGGCCGAAATTTGGGAGCAAAGTTTAGCTATTAGGGAGGCATTGTTGGCTAATAGTTTCTGCTCTAGTTTTTGCTCAAAGCGCTCCTTAATAGCTTCCATCCTTGTTCCCAACGTAGCCAAATCAAATCTCTCAACAAGCCCTGCCACAATTTCTTGGACGGTGGGATTCATGGGTTGGTTAGATCTAGGTGCCATGGGAAGGACTGCTCTGGATGAAAGCACCAAAAATGATACGCACGTTGTTCCTAGTTCGAGTGAGAAACGACACTCCAAAATAAAATAAGTAATTTGCCTGGACAGAAGGCGTGTCCTTTTCATTGAATTCCGTGCGTATTTAAATGCAAAAACTTCAACTAACACTCGAAAAAGGCGAAACCTTATTTACGTAAAACTCTACTCCTATGAACAGTCCACTAACTTAGAAAATCTGAATTTGCTATTATCTACTAACCTGAATTTATTGTTTATCCACTAGCAACTAACCAAGAATAATTTATTGTTTATCCCCTAGCAACTAACCAAGAGTTGAGGAACAGACTCTCCACGAATCAGTAGCAATCCACCATGTAATCTGCTAGCCAATTAGGCCTCTTGGTGCTGCGACTGGGCCTATGATTTTGCATTGGGCTACTGTGACTGGGCATTTCACTTTGTTTCGGGATGTTATCATTCTCTAACCCAGATGACTATTTTATAGTCTTAGCTAGGGGTCCTTGGTACTTATTTAGTGACTATCTTCACCTTCAACAGTGGTGCCCCAACTACCACCTGATGGATGAACCCCCACATTCCATGTATGTTTGGATCAACTTCCTCATTGTTAGTGAAGGACAAGCGGATCCGCCCGGGAGCGCAAGCGAAAACATGAAAATGTACGGGTATTTAAACATTAATCAAAACCATTATCATAAAATCCAAGGGGTATACCCTTGGATGCTCAACTGGGCGTTCGATGTAGAATGTACCAATATTATAAGCGTATATTGAACATAGGGCATAGATGCATTAGTAAACTACGAAAGCGTAAAATACCAAAGTTACCTTTGTAGTTTTTCTCGTATACGGCTACTTGTGTTGTTCCTCTTCGGAATGCTCACAAAGTTCAAATGTATGAAATCTCCAAAGGTGATTCTCACCACACCGGAAGAGATGCTTTTGCTAGAAGAAATTGGATCTAAGAGGATTCGGTTTAAGAAGAGCAACACTATCAATTAGTTTTCTTCTTAAACTTACTTTGCAAAATGATCGAAGATCGAATGAAGAACAAAGGAATAGGGAGAGAGAGAGAGGCCGAAAGTTTTAGGGAGAGAGGAGTCTAATTTTCTTCTTCTTTTTCCTATAAAAGGATGAATTATGATTTTCATGCTTTGAAGTTTGTATATAATCATATATATACAAAATTAATGTGATTATTGGAATGTGGCTAGGTTCATCCAAGGATATCTAGATTCATCCCAATCAATCCTACTAATTCATCAATCAAGCCTACCATCTCTTAAGGTATGATTTAATCATACCAAAAGAGAGAGATTTGATTGGAATTGATTTGTCTCTTACCAAAAGAGACAAGTCAACTACATCAAGCTAGCATGCCCAATTTTTGCTCCCCTCAAAGGTGATAATTTTAAGCCATGCCTATTTAAGGAAGAAGTCCAACTTCTTCCTATTACAAAAGTGGAATTAACACACCTCTTGGGCCAAAATTTAACGGACCGGGTTACACTATAGTCCAATTACAACGAACCCAAAATTAAATACTATTTAATTCAAGATCCACTTAAATAATTCCCATTGATCTTTTAATCCAATTAAAAGATCCAATGATTACGACTCTTTATGTTAACCGATAAATCTCATTTACAGATTAAACGAGGGCCCGATACAATGTCGGCCCGTCCATCCAATGGACAATCCCTTAAGTAATCCAATTACTTAATTAACCTCCAAAATTGACTCCAAGTCAATTTCTCCACCTTCTCGGTGATTTGTGTGTGACCCTTTGGTTCAACCTCAGCTAGACTTGGGCCCGTGTCCAACAGGGGCCTGTTAACATGGGTGGCCATCTAGCAACGGTCCATGAAACTAGAGACTAGGTGAATGTTGGTGTGAACATTTAGGCGTCGATTCTGTACGGGTATGGTCCTTCTGTCTATCGTCTCCCGACCTTAGTCTAGGGTATGGAATTGGGCGTCGGTTCCCATCCTTGACTAGGCATCTATGCTTAATACTCGAGACTACGCATGCCTCATTGCATTGACACAGAAAATAATTTTCTATTCGATCAACCACTGTGCCCACAGGTTTAAGCAGCATGAAAGTGTCTTCGAGTGCATAGGAGATACCTCTGTCACTTACTGACAGGGGATGGATCCTCTTCTTGGAACCCATCGTCCTTGCTACACATTCTAACTGCACTGGACAAGGCTTATAATGATCATTTTACAAAATGATCACCTCTCGCCAGATCCAAGATACACTCATCCTATGTGTGTGACTGCGATGGTTCCTTAAGTTTGAGGACTACTCTCTTACTATCGAAACCGGGAAAATCCAATCATACCGATTAAGCCTCCAAGGCTTCCATATGATGATCCCCGCAAGTCAGTTCAGTCGGCTCGACCCTAGCCGGCCAACCCATCAAGATCGTGTAAGCATCCCACGCTTGTCGCCAATGAAACACGGCACTCATCCAATGAACACGACTCTTGGTGCAAGTCTCTATAGGATTCTCGATGCCCTGTCTCGAGGTCCTCGACTTAGAACGTTTCAGACCCAACTATTTATCAGTTGGTTGCATGACCACCATCCATTGCATGGCCCAACTGCATGAGTTGTTAATCGTGGTTTGTGGGCTTTGTTGCGATATATGTAAAATACCATTTTAGCATATGAAAAAACGAGCACAACAAAGAGGGTACCAAAGGTAATGAATACTCCTTTTATTCATTACATAATATTACATCACATCAAGTTGTCAAATAGGTTACAAAATGCCAAACCCATTGGCTTTCTGGTCACCTATTCTAATAGCTAGTGCACTGGGCAGACCAATTAAGATGGATTCTCGTATAAATCAACTTACGAGAGGTTGATTCACCCTGTCTTTGTGCGGAAATGGATATAACAAAGCTATTGCCACCGGTTGTTATTGAAAGATAACGGTGGATCGTCCCGGGAATTGCGCGAATGCGGAAGCGCGATAAAATTATACATACAAAAATAAAAGGCATGCTTTTAATTGAAAAGAACACGCTCAAGGGGTGTGCCCTTGAGGTTCCCGGGCGTTCGGTGTATCTCATGATCATATAACAAATAAAGAAATCATGGAGGCCATAGAGTTGAAAAATTAAAGAGGGACGAAAAGATAAAACGAGACCTACCCGTTGTCGTTTTCGTCTTCAACGGCTACTCGCGTTGTTCCCCGTTTTGCACCGAGATCTCGTTCTTGAGACCCTCCAAATCGTGACATACGATCCACCCACGTATCTTGCACGTCGTGCTAGCAACGAACAAGTGTATAATTTTTGGAGTGGACGAATCAATAACACGTTATCAATTAACGGTATTGGTTCGTCTAAGTTCTAATGTTCCAAGAACAAAAAGAACTAAAAAATATTTTCTTCTTGGAGAGAGAGAGAGGGGCGGACGAGAGGTATGGAGAGGGGAGAGTGTGTGTGTTTTCAAGAATCATCATCCTACAATTGTTGGAAGCTACAGGTTTATATAGAGGAGGAGTTTAATCCTCTTTAAACTCCAACTCTAAGTACTCTAATTTGACTAGGATTTTGACCTAGTCAAAGTCCTAGTCAAACTAGTGTTTGACCTAGTCAAACGAATTCTAGCCTTCCATCTCCCCTTTCCATCTCAACCGTTGATTTTAATTTAATGGAATATTTAAATCCTATTAAATATTCCAAAAGGCTAAAAGAATAAATATAATATAATAAATAAATATTATTTTTTTATTCTAAGCCCATTAAATCAACCCTTTTAATAAATCCTATTTATTAATTTAATTCCCTTTATCAAATAGAAGGAATTAATTTCTCCAAGAAAATATAGGACCCGATTGAATCTAATTTAATCATTCCTTTACTCCAATATTTAATTCCAAATTAAATACTAAGTGTGTGTGGATAGTGTGTGACTCTTTAGGTTCACCATTCAGCTAGACTTGGTCGGATTCCTAGAATCCGCCCGTTACCATGGGTGGCCATCTAGCAACGGTCCATGGCACTAGAGACTAGGTGAAATATTCGGGGATGAACATTTAGGCTCTAACAGTACACTTGTCCTTCTGTCTTCGGTCTCATTACTTAGAGTCTAGGGCACGGAAAAAGCAGGTACCCATTTTGGACCTAAGTGTCGGTCTATCCTTACTAAACGCCACAAGGGAAACCTTTCCCTTCTGTTCAGTTACTGTGGCCACAGATTTCAGGGACAAGACACAGAGCATACATGAGACTCAACTGTCAACATCTTTGACAGGAGACAGATCCTTTCTTGGAAACTACTGTCACTTTGTACACCCGGGCTGCACTAGACATGGCTTATGACTACTCAAGAGTATTTTTAGCAATCTCTCACCATATCTAAGATACAGACCTGACGCACAGGTAAACTCAGCAGTTCCTCAAGTCAAAGGACTTGGCCTGTACTGTTGGAACCGGGAATACACGTCATACCTTGCCGACCATACTCAAATTCCTCCGTAAGATGGTTCCCGCGAGTCACCTCAGTCAGCTGCTTCCTAGCATGCTGACCCACTAACACTGCTTAGACGACCTTCGTCACCCGTCGATGAAACACGACAGCAGATGCTTAGTGCAAGTCTCAAAGGGAATCCCGGTACCCATTTTCGGGATTCCTTGACTTGGAGATTTCCGAACTGATTTGGTAAGACTGATTTCATGGACCTACCTCTAAGCGTAGTCCCAGTCCCCGAAATCGTTTCTCAGTCCGTGGGCTTTGTTTGCGTAGTGAACAGAAATGTAAATGCAGATAAGTGAACGTAAACAAAGTCTTGCCATTTGAATTTTCACTTCTTTATTCATAAATATTTTATCAAATACCAAAGAATTGTCTAGACATAGGTTACATATTCCTGCCAAAATTGGCTTACATGGTCACGTATTCTAACAGTTATGATATAAATCATAAACAACCCATTTCCTATGAGCTAAATATTTGTTCTCTCACCAGTGTGGCTTAGTGGGACACATTAACCCTTTGTGTAATTTCAACAGAGCCCCAAAGATTGAAGCGCTATATCAAAAGCTTCCTCAACAAGCAACATCCGAAACCTACGAATCTAGTTCAAAGAACTCATCGTGATTCTAGTTCAACATAAACCGTATTGTAAATCAATACCCGCACCACCAACATCAAATTCTCATACTCCAGATTTATCATACTCGAGGACTGGCACAACTCCCCAACCCGCAATCGCAAACGAAAAAAGGTTGTGGAAACCCCTTCAAATTTTAACACAAAATCAACCACAATAAAAAAACCAATACCAACTCTAACCAATTTTTGGTATTCTCATCTCCCATCACAATGCCGCCGAACACTCACACGATTGTTACTCAACCGGCTGACGAAGCCATGGATACAAGGGATGATGTCATTCTAAATAAATCATTACAAATGGTTCCAACTCAGCATATGGACCTAGATCCACCGCTACAATTAAGAAGCTGAGCTGAGTTGGGTTCCTCAACGACTTCAATGAACCCATTTGCAATGCCCTCTCCCTCACCTGTCCCACTCTTGAATACTCATATAAAAGCCCACTGAAAGTCAAAACAAGACTCGGTTTACCATTTCCTTTGCAAACCTTTTTAACTCAACTGGTACCTAGCTTAAACATACCGAACCATAACTCAAACTTTAGTTTAATTTCTTTACCCAGCCACGTGGCCATCAATTCGAACACGTTTCTAGCCACTCAAATGAGTCCCCACTTTTGTCTTAATTATCCTTTACCACTTTAAATACAAGTATTATGTTGCCTATAAAAACTTCTTCACTCATTATCAATCACACCTTGATCATCCCAAACCTACAATTTCACTATGGACCTATGGTTCCATCACGGACAAAGTTCTCAAGTTGGCCAAAGTAGTCACTCTCCCTCACCGAGCTCTGCTCTGAAGAGCCCAACTTCTCGCCAACACCCATCAGGACTGGCCCACCATCCACACTTCACACGCAGTTCATCTTCTCATCAGATGCAACTTCATCCGATAATGTCATGCACCATAAACGTCTACCAAACATAGTCGACCACTTGCACCCAAATATGCTAAGTCCAATTCTTCCCACCATACTGAAGGAAAGTGGATCCTCCTAGGTGCACGCCGGAAGCAAAAAAATGGGTGTATTTAGATCACATAATACCATAAAATATACAATCCAAGGGTGTACCCTTGAATCTCTCCTGGACATTATATTTAGAATGTGTAGGTATAAAAAGACACTAACACATTGGACAGATAGAAAACGTAAATAAAATACATAATAATCAAATGTAGTTTTTAATATTCTTGTATCAGCTGCAAGCTTTGTTCCTTTTGTATCCCCAATTTGTTCATAAGACTTCAAGTGTAGATGCCCTCTAACGAAGTCCACACCACATTGGGAGAAGACTTGATTTCTTTGCTAGAAGAAATCAATCTTTTGGAAGAAATGAGATTAAAGGAATCACAATATCAATTAGTGTATTTCTACTAATCAAACCGTGTTCTTCATTTGATCCTAAATCAAGAAGACAAAATGAATAGAGAGTGAGAGGAGAGGCGGCCAAGTGAGAGAGAGAGAGAAAGAGAGAGAGAGAGATAGTGAGGCAAGTGTGTTATGTTTATTTGAGAGGTCCTTGGCTATATGTATACGATTAATGGGATGATGGAATTGTTAGAATAGGTGAGCAAAAAGTCAATGGTATTGGCTCTTCTGAAAACCATTCGTCAATCTGTAAACAAGTAATATTATGTTAATGAATGTAGTAAGGATTCATAGGCATGAGTTGTTGTACTTACTGCTTGTCACAACAAACACCCACAGACTGAAATGACATTTCGGAAAATTGGAACTACGCTTGGAGGTAGGTTCATGAAATCAGTTTCGCCAAATCGGTCTGAAATACTCCAAGCCAAAGGAATCTCGAGACAGGGCATCGAGAATCCCCTTGAGACTTGCACTAAGCATCTGCTGTCGTGTTTCATCGACGGGTGACGAGGATCGTCTAAGTAGTGTTAGTGGGTCGGCCTGCTGGGGAGCGACCGACTGAGGTGACCCGCGGGAATCGTCATATGGAAGCCACTCGGGCTTGGTTGGTATTGAAGGAAAGCGGATCGGCCCAGGAACACGGCGGAAGCGCGGTAGAGATAAAAACGTGCGGAATAAAATAAATTAAATCGCGTTCAAGGGGTGTTCCCTTGAACGTTCCCGAGCTATCGGCGTATAAACGCAGAATATAAACATATACAAAATAAATAAGCGTTCGTGGCTATAGAATAAAGAAGAAACCGAGAGCATAAATATGAATCAGAATACCTTTTTCGTTTTTGTATTTTGATCGGCTACACGCATTGATTCCCGCGACGTTCGTCCACGCGAGGTCCCAACATAGAGACCTTCTAACATAGTCTACACCACACCGGGAGAGATCTCATTTTTTTTGCTAGAAAAAAATGGATCTAGAGGATGAAATCAAAGAAGAGATTACACTATCAAATTAGTGTTCCTTCTTGATCTTACTTTGTTCTTCAATTGATCATAGATCAATGAAGCAACAAAGAGGATTTTGAGAGTAGAGAGAGCGAGAGAGTGTATGGAGAGTTTTCATCTTTTTCCAAGAAAAAGATGAATAATGAAATTCTTCATCAATAGGTGTTAGTATATACTCATATATATACATAATTAATGTGATTATTGTAATGTGTCTAGGTTCATCCAAGGATGTCTAGATACATCCCACATCTTATAAGATGTTAGGGTGTTTGGCATTATAAAGTCTTTTTATTGATAAAATGACCAAAAAGGACATGATACTATTAGAATCAAATAAATTATTATTTTTTTGATATATTTTGTATTTAAATATTTTTAAAATAATTTCATAAATAGTACACATTACTTCAACTTCAAATAAAAATTTATTAGATAATCTTTTTTACAAAAATAAAAAAATGTTAGAAATGTTAACTTTTTTTTTTAAGAGCTTATAAGATCCAAAACATCATATTTTGAGATCTTATAAGCTCTTTTCCAAAAATTATGCCAAACAAATTTTTGGAGCTTAGAAGCTCCCAAACATCTTATAAGATGTTTTGAGGAACTTATAAGCTTAGCCAAATACCCTCTTAATCCAATTAAAATAAGCCCAATAAAGCAATAAATCAAATCTAATTGGAAGAAATGATAATGTCATCCGCATAAATTATTTCTAATTGGGCCCTATAAAAATTGTTATTGTCAGCTCGAAAAAGCCTAACAATGGCAGGGTTAAATTGAATACGGATGGAGCTGCGAAAAGGCTAACAGGTTTGGCAGGAGCTAGAGTCATTATTAGAGATAATAGAAGCCACAAAATTTTTGCCTTTCAAGAGTTTCTCGGCGTCGCTACTAACACATATGCTGAGATTAGTGTTGTTGCTAAAGGATTGGAAATTGCACAGAACATGGGCCTTAATGATGTATGGATTGAAATGGATTCGTTGGTTGGCATTGCGCTCATTAACGCAAAGAATGCTGGACACTGGAAGATTCAACACCTCTTAGCAAAGATTCACCTACTTTGTTCCATGATGTGTGTTTCCTTCTCTCACATCTTTAGAGAAGGTAATATAGTTGCTGACCACTTTGAGAACAAGGGGTTACGGAGCAACACTCCTAGATCATCAATCCGGAGCAACTTGACAGAAAAGCCAAAGGTCTTATCTGTTTGGATCGCTTCGAGCTTCCTAACATCAGAATTGGATAGGACCCTACTCATCTTGGAAATGCAGCACTTGGACCTTTGCTTCAGAGGATTCAGACAACCTCATGATCGTTCCAGGGAGATTCTCAACTCTATTACATTCAGATTTAGTTTTAATCACTACTTGATTTGGTGTTTACCTTTACGGTCTGGAAGTGAGCCGATGCACAAAGAACAGAATCCTGCAATCCTGCTGCGGAAATTCGAAAGACACAGATCTGGACCTTTTTACTTTGAAAGGCCTTTGAAGGATGAGAACTCAGAACTCCTGTGGTGCTCCCAGGGAGTTTTGACAATGACAAAACCTGCGCACAAGACAATGCTGCAGACCGAGCCCTTCAGGGAGTTTTCTTTTAGTTTTCATCGGATGAACATCTTCACCTCATTTTGTTTTAATTCTCTACTTGCAGGTATTTTTTAGAGAACCAGAATCTTGGTCGTCTGCTAGAAATTGAATTGGTTCAACGTGGTAAGCACATACGAGTAATGAAACTGGAACCTTTGGTTAGTTGCTAGGGGATAAACAATAAATTATTCTTGGTTAGTTGCTAGGGGATAAACAATAAATTCAGATTAGTGGATGACAACAAATTCAGATTTTCTAAGTTAGTGGACTATTCATAGGAGTAGAGTTTTACGTAAATAAGGTTCCGCCTTTTCCGAGTGTTAGTTGAAGTTTTTGTATTTAAATACGCATGGAATTCAATGAAAAGGACACGCCTTCCGTCCAACCAAATTATTGTTAGAATAGGTGATCATGTAAGCCAATTTTGGCAGGAATATATAACCTATGTCTAGATAATTTCAAGTGTTTGATAAAACATTTATGAATAAAGAAGTGAAGATTCATATGGCAACACTTTGTTTACGTTCACTTATATCTGCTATTACATATCTGTTCACTACGCAAACAAAGCCCACGGACTGAGAATTGATTTCGGAGACTGGGACTACGCTTGGAGGTAGGTCCATGAAATCAGTCTTACCGAATCAGTCCGAAAATCTCCAAGTTAAGGAATCTCGAAAATGGGTACCGGGATTCCCTTTGAGACTTGCACTAAGCATCTGCTGTCGTATTTCATCGACGGGTGACGAAGGTCATCTAAGCAGTGTTAGTGGGTCAGCATGCTAGGAAACAGTTAACTGAGGTGACTCGCGGGAACCGTCTTACGGAGGACCTTGAGTATGGTCAGCAAGGTATGACGTGAGTTTCCCGGTTCCAACGGTACATGCATTGACAGTTGAGTCTCATGTATGCTCTGTGTCTTGTCCCTAAAATCTGTGGCCACAGTAACTGAACAGAAGGGAAGGTTTCCCTTGCGGCGTTTAGTAAGGACAGACCGACACTTAGGTCCACAATGGGTACCTGCATTTTTCCGTGCCCTAGACTCTAAGTGATGAGACCGAAGACAGAAGGACAATTGTACTGTTAGAGCCTAAATGTTCATCCCCGATTATTTCACCTAGTCTCTAGTGTCATGGACCGTTGCTAGATGGCCACCCATGGTAACGGACGGATTCTAGGAATCCGACCAAGTCTAGCTGAAAGGTGAACCTAAAGAGTCACACACTATCCACACACACTTAGTATTTAATTTGGAATTAAATATTGGAGTAAAGGAATGATTAAATTGGATTTAATCGGGTCCTATATTTTTCTTGGAGAAATTAATTCCTTCTATTTGATAAAGGGAATTAAATTAATAAATTGAATTTATTAAGGGAATTAATTTAATGGGCCTAGAATAAATATTAATATTTATTTATTATATTTATTTGACCTTTTGGAATATTTAATAGGATTTAAATATTCCATTAAATCAAATTAATGGTTGAGATTTAATGGGAGAGATCAAAGGCTAGGATTGAATTTGACAAGGTCAAATTCTACTTTGACTAGGACTTTGACTAGGTCAAAATCCTAGCCAAATTAAGCTTCTAAAGAGGTGGAGTTTAAAGAGGATTAAACTCTTCCTCTATATAAACCCCTAGCCTTGCACCTTTTAAAGGATGATGAAATTCCAACACACACTAATTTTCGGCTCTCTCTCCCCTCTCTCTCATTCGCCCTCTCTCTCCACTCTCTCCAAGAAATTCTTTTCTAGTTCGCTTGTTCTTGGAACATTAGAACTTAGATGAATCAATACCGTTAATTCATAACGTGTTGTTGATTCATCCACTCAAAAATATACACTTGTTCGTTGCTAGCACGACGTGCAAGATACGTGGGTGGATCGTGTGTCACGATTTGGAGGGTCTCAAGAACGAGATCTCGGTGCAAAACGGGGAACAACGCGTGTAGCTGTTGAAGACGAAAACGACAACGGGTAGGTCTCGTTTAATAATTTCGTCCTCTTTAATTTTCTACCCTATGGCCTCCATGATCATTTACATGTTGTTTACTCATGAGATACACCAAACACCCGGGAATCTCAAGGGTACACCCCTTGAGCGTGTTCTTAAATTTGATTAAAGCATGCTTTAAATTTTTGTATTTTTATTTTATATCGCGCTTCCGCATTCGCGCAATTTCCCGGGACGATCCACATATTCTTTCAGTGGTATTAGAGCCCGGTTCGGTGTATAGGCCTAGGGTTTATGTGCGTTTTAAGCATGAAACGTGATATTGGCATGTTTTTAATTAAATCTTGATTTTCTTGATTTTAAAGCATGTCGTTTTATGGCTTTTGATTCGTGTGAATTTCTGAATGTTGGTATTTTTCTGTTTTTCTTGGGAAACGGGGAGGAATAATTGAACGAAAAACGAGAAATGCCGCAACAGGCCAGCCGGGAGGGCTGGCCGCGCGCAGCCGCGCGCTGTCGGCAGGGCAGACGCGCGCAGGCAAGGGAAGCCTGCGCGAGCCCGTCCAGCTGGTTGCACAGGGGCAGTGCGCAGCCAGGGTGGCTGCGCGCAGGCGCGCGCGCACGCAAGGTTGCACGCCTGAGAGTCCGCGCGCGGACGGACACCGGGCAATGCCGCCAGGCGCGCGCGCACGCAGACGGAGGAGTCTGCGCGCGCGCGCCCGGCAGGCGTGCCTAGTGCACGTCTGCGCGCGCACTGCGCAGGGCAAGGGCGCGGCGGCAGCCAGCAGGCCAGCGTGCGCGCGAGGCAAGGGAGCCTGCGCGCGCGACGGCCTGCCGGAACGCCAGGCCGCGCAGCACGCTGCCGGCCAGGCGCGCGCGCACGCAGACAGGGGCCTGCGCGCGCCGGCAGGCTGCTGCCGCGGGCGGCGGCGGCAGCCGGTGCTGCTGCTAGGGTTTTTTAAACCCTAGTAGTGTTTTCTTTTATTTTTTAAATATTTTTCAGTTTTAATTTTGAATTAATTCTGAAAAATCGTTTTTGGGGTTCAATTATGCCTAATTTTCTAAAGACATTATTTTAGGAGTAAAATACATTGGATTTGGAATCTCGGGGTTATTTTACTTAAAATAATGAGGAAAGGTTTTTCTAAAACGAGAAAATATTATTATCAATATTTATGTTTTATTTTTTTTCACACATTACGCACATATTCATTTATTTGTTATTTTGTATAATTATGATTGGAAATCATGAATTATTGGTATATTGTAATTATGTGATTAGATCATGTGATTATGTGTGTTGGATGGAAATGGATGATCACGAGCCCTAGACCAAATGTATGGTTTAATTTCTGTTGGGCCTGTGTGCCTCTTTTACTGCTTTCTCCTTCTCTCTTTCTAGTTGCCTTGGAATAATAAGGCATTCTACCTCCCTCCTTATGTACTCCCCCCAGGTTTTCGCTGGGGTTTCTTTCTATTTTTTATATGTAATGAGAGTAGACTAGGAGTGAGGTTTCCTTTTTGTAATCGATGGAGAAGAAGGAAGGACCACATGGAGAGCCCAGACGGGAGGTCTCTTGGAGTTTTCCATGAAGTGAAGAAAGATAAAAGAGACCAAGGCCCATCAGCATGATGATTGGGTTACTATTAATGTAATAGTATAGGACCAACCCTAGATTGACCGTAGATCCACTGCGGGCTCAGTGGATCGCATAGGATTCGGGCTCGTGATCATCCAACAGGGGCGTGCTAAGCTTTAATTTTGCATGTGGTTATTATGATGGATGAATGGGTTTTTATTTATCATATAACTGCTATGGATGGTTTAATTTACGCATTATGGATGGATGTGTGAATGTTTATTTATTTTGAGATCTCGGTCATTCACTACTCTCACATTGGTTGGACCAATGTTGAAACATTAGACCCTGGACAAAATAGACATGAACTCTAGGAGTTTGTCCATGCCTTCCAATCCATGGTTTAGTGAGGAAGCTGTTTTAGGTCAATAGCGTGGTCTCACGAGTCGTGGCACGTTATTGTACTTAAAAGAAGCTGTACTTTGTCATGAACGAAAATTAGGCTGCTATACCTGTCTCACGAGTCGTGGGGGTACCAGTGGGTGTGTGGCTCGGTCAATTGGGTTGGGTCTAACGCCCAAATAGCATGACTCGCTTGGAGTCCTCGGGATCATGTGAAAGGGTGAGGCAATAATCTTGGGAATCTCGTGGAACGAGAATGGAATGGAATACCTCCCACAGGATCTTTTCCATGCGAATCGTAAAAGCGGGGTATGGAAAAAATCGCTATGGATCCCAAGCCCACTAGGAAAGGATTTCCCGAAAATCACGTTTGAGAGTACCGTGCTTTCGTATAAATAGTGGGAGGATTAAATGACTAAAGTCCATGCATTTAATCATTTTTATCAAACCACCGTCTTTTATTTTCTGCTGATCGCGCACTGTTTTCTAAATGTAGATTTAAAAAATGTCTAAGGACCCACTTTCAACCATTCTTGAGACAAACAAATTCGATGGAACAAATTACAACGACTGGTTGCGCAATCTCAGGATAGTCCTAGATTACGAGAACCAAGGCTACGTCATGGACGAGCCTCTCCCTAGGACCTTGCCGGAAGGATCCACGCCAGAAGAACGTGAGACGTTCGAGACATGGCATAAGGATAACCGGAAGGTCCGTAGCGTCATACTTGCTTCGATGACCAATGAGATTCAGAAGCAATATGAAAGGCTAGACGACGTCCCTTCCATAATGGCTCGCCATAAGGATTGCTATGCAGTCCCGGACCGGCATACTAGGTATGTCGCGACCAAGGCGTTCTTTGGAACTAAAATGACAGAAGGATCCTCTGTACAAAAGCACGGGGTTAAAATGCTTACCCTGGTGGAAAAGCTCGAGGACCTAAAAGTGTTCCCATTGCCAAAGAGGGGAAGGGCAAAGGAAAGGGAAAGGTTGTCTCCAAGCAACAGTCGAAGGCATATGACATATGTATCAACTGCCGTGAGAAAGGGCATTGGAAGAGAGAGTGCCCCAAACTCTTCTCGAACCAAGGTATTTATGTGATTGAGGTTAATATGGTCACTAATTATACCTCTTGGGTATTAGATACCGGCTATGGAGCTCACATTTGTAATGACTTGCAGGTGTTGAAAAGAAGCAGAAAACTGGGTAGCGGGGACATGATCCTGAAGCTTGGGAATGGCAAGGCCATCTCGGCAGAAGCAGTAGGATCCGCCACTCTAGCGATTAGTGATAGTATTAGCATAGATTTAGAGCAAGTTTATTTTGTACCTAGTATGATTAAAAACATCATTTCCATTCCATTGTTGGACAATAGTGGTTATGAGTTTAGAATCAATAAAAATTGCTTTTATTTGATGAGGTGTGGAATTGCTCATCTACTTGGTACATTGCATAACGGGCTCTATATCTTGCAACAAACGAATTTCGTTCTCAACACTCAACACAAACGAAAATTAGATAATAACGAGAATGCACGTCTGTGGCACGCTAGGCTAGGTCACATATCCCAAGATAGGATGAAAAGGTTGGTAGACTCAAAGAACCTAGAGGTTGGGGACTTGAGTGATCTACTAACTTGTGAATCCTGTCTAAGAGGAAAAATGACCAAAAAGCCCTTTGTAGGACAAAGTAGGCTTGCCACAGGTCTGTTGGACTTGGTCCATACAGACGTATGTGGACCACTAAGGACGCAAGCCCGAGGTGGGTTCTCCTACTTCATAACCTTTACCGATGATCATTCACGGTATGGTTATGTTTACCTAATGATGTACAAGTCTGAAGCTCTTGAGAGGTTTAAAGTTCAGACTTGAAGTGGAGAACCAGACCAACTGCAAAATTAATGTCCTACGATCGGACCGAGGCGGTGAATACCTTAGTACCGAGTTCCTAGATTATCTAAAAGAACATGGTATAATATCAGAATGGACACCTCCCGGAACACCGCAATTAAATGATGTCTCTGAAAGGAGGAATCGAACCCTGTTGGACATGGTTCGGTCCATGATGAGTTTTACCAAATTGCCCTTATCCTTTTGGGGCTATGCACTAGAAACGGCAACCAAATTGTTAAATTTGGCGCCTACCAATGCATTGACCCAAACGCCATATGAGATATGGCACGGCAAGCCTGCGTCCTACAACTACTTGAAAGTGTGGGGTAGCCCCGCATACGTCAAGAGGTCAGTGGGAGATAAGCTAGAATCCAGGTCTAGCTTGTGCAGGTTCGTTGGATAACCTAAAGAAACTGCGGGTTATTACTTTTATGACCCCTTGGAACAAAAGGTATTTGTTTCAAGGAATGCAGTATTCTTGGAGCAAGGCTTCCCGGAGGATATCCAACCTGATGAGCTGATCCTTGAGGAATCAAGTGATGGAATCCAGCCATCAGCGGCAGCCACGAAACCCTCACTTAGAGGATTCAGGATAAACAGCCGAAGGGCTGACCAACCTCGAGAGATCCAACATGCTAGGCATGAAGGACAGCCTCAGGAACGGCCAGCCCCAGTTCCTGAACCGCCGGCTCCGATACAGTCAGTGCCCACAGTCACCACTGACATTCCCGTTCTCCGTAGGTCCATTAGAGAGTCTAGACGTCCAGTAAGGTATGGCTTTCTAGGAGCGACCGATCTTTTGGATAACGATCCTAAGACATATGGAGAAGCGATGTCTGACATCGACTCCGGAAAATGGCTTGAGGCCATGAAAGCCGAAATAGACTACATGAGCGAGAACCAAGTCTGGAGTCTTGTAGATGCACCGAAAGGTGTTAAGCCAGTGGGCTGTAAGTGGGTCTACAAGCGCAAACTTGGCGTTGATGGAGAAGTCACAACCTTTAAGGCTAGGCTTGTAGCTAAGGGATACACTCAACGACCCAAAGTTGATTTTGAGGATACCTACTCGCCAGTAGCCATGGCTAAATCCATTCGGATCCTGCTCGCCATAGCAGCATGGTATGACTATGAGATATGGCAGATGGACGTGAAAACGGCCTTCCTCAACGGTTTCGTTGAAGAAGAGATCTATATGGATCAGCCGGAGGGTTTCACGGTCACTGGAGAAGAACAGAAAGTCTGTCGTCTCCAGAAGTCCATCTATGGCCTCAAACAAGCATCCCGAAGTTGGAACATTCGATTTGATGAAGTAATACGGGTTATGACTTCATCAAGAACGAATCCGACGCTTGTGTATACAAGAAGGTCAGTGGGAGCCCAATACTATTCCTAGTGCTTTATGTGGATGACATTCTACTCATTGGTAATGACGTTAGAATGTTAAGAAACACTAAAGCATGGTTGTCAACCCAGTTTTCCATGAAGGACTTGGGTGAAGCTTCCTACATCCTAGGCATCCAGATTGTCAGGGACAGATCTAAAAGGATGTTAGGACTCACCCAAAACTCGTATATGGAGAAAGTCCTAAAGAGATATCGAATGGACAACTCCAAACGAGGATTCCTTCCCATGAGGCATGGGATCAAGTTGTCCAAGAAACAGTCCCCACAGACTGATGAGGAACTTGAAAGGATGAAAGTCATCTCCTATGCTTCTGCCGTAGGTAGCATCCAATATGCGGTCCACTGCACTAGGCCTGACATTGCATACGCTTTGAGCGTAACAAGCAGATATCAGTCCTGCGCAGGAGAGGCACATTGGAATGTTGTTAAGGGCATCCTTAAGTACCTAAGGAGGACTAAGGAAATGTTCCTAGTCTATGGCAATGGAGAACTAATTCTGGAAGGCTTTAGCGACGCTAGCTTCCAGTCTGATGACGATGATGCCAAGTCTCAATCGGGGTACATATTCAAACTCAATGGAGGAGTAGTAGCTTGGAAAAGTTCCAAGCAAGCAACCACTGCTGACTCCACCACAGAGGTTGAATACATAGCAACTTCAGAAGCTGCTAAGGAAGCGGTTTGGATGAGAAACTACATCCAAGAGTTCGGTGTGGTGCCTAGCATCGCCGAGCCTGTTGTCATCTTCTGTGATAACAACGGTGCAATAGCGCAAGCAAAGGAACCGAGATCTCATCACCGTTCCAAAAATATTCTTAGACGCTACCATCTTCTTAGAGAAATGGTAGGAAGAGGTGACATCCGGATGGACCGAGTCAACTCAGCAGACAACACAGCAGATCCGCTGACAAAGCCTATGTCGCAGAGCGCTGATACGCAACATCTTGAGAAGATGGGGATTAGACATATGGGCGATTGGCTTTAAAGGTCAAGTGGGAGATTGCTAGAATAGGTGACCATGTAAGCCAATTTTGGCAGGAATATGTAACCTATGTCTAGACAATTTCAGGTGTTTGATAAAACATTTATGAATAAAGAAGTGAAGATTCATATGGCAACACTTTGTTTACGTTCACTTATATCTGCTATTACATATCTGTTCACTACGCAAACAAAGCCCACGGACTGAGAATCGATTTCAGAGACTGGGACTATGCTTGGAGGTAGGTCCATCAAATCAGTCTTACCGAATCAGTCCGAAAATCTCCAAGTCAAGGAATCTCGAAAATGGGTATCGGGATTCCCTTTGAGACTTGCACTAAGCATCTGCTGTCGTATTTCATCGACGGGTGACGAAGGTCGTCTAAGCAGTGTTAGTGGGTCAGCATGCTAGGAAGCAGCTGACTGAGGTGACTCGCGGGAACCGTCTTACGGAGGACCTTGAGTATGGTCAGCAAGGTATGACGTGAGTTCCCGGTTCCAACGGTACAGGTCAAGTCCTTTGACTTGAGGAACTGCTGAGTTTACCTGTACATCAGGTCTGTATGTTAGATATGGTGAGAGATTGCCAAAATACTCTTGAGTAGTCATAAGCCATGTCTAGTGCAGCTCGGGTGTACAGAGTGACAGTAGTTTCCAAGAAAGGATCTGTCTCCTGTCAAAAGGCATTGACAATTGAGTCTCATGTATGCTCTGTGTCTTGTCCCTAAAATCTGTGGCCACAGTAACTGAACAGAAAGGAAGGTTTCCCTTGCGGCGTTTAGTAAGGACAAACCGACACTTAGGTCCAAAATGGGTACCTGCATTTTTCCGTGCCCTAAACTCTAAGTGATGAGACCGGAGACAGATGGACAAGTGTACTGTTAGAGCCTAAATGTTCATCCCCGATTATTTCACCTAGTCTCTAGTGCCATGGACCGTTGCTAGATGGCCACCCATGGTAACGGACGGATTCTAGGAATTCGACCAAGTCTAGCTGAAAGGTGAACCTAAAGAGTCACACACTATCCACACACACTTAGTATTTAATTTGGAATTAAATATTGGAGTAAAGGAATGATTAAATTGGATTTAATCGGGTCCTATATTTTTCTTGGAGAAATTAATTCCTTCTATTTGATAAAGGGAATTAAATTAATAAATTGGATTTATTAAGGGAATTAATTTAATAGGCCTAGAATAAATATTAATATTTATTTATTATATTTATTTGGCCTTTTGTAATATTTAATAGGATTTAAATATTCCATTAAATTAAATTAATGGTTGAGATTTAATGGCAGAGATCAAAGGCTAGGATAGTTCTCTTGTTCTTGGAACATTAGAACTTAGATGAATCAATACCGTTAATTCATAACGTGTTGTTGATTCATCCACTCCAAAATATACACTTGTTCGTTGCTAGCATGACGTGCAAGATACGTGGGTGGATCGTGTGCCACGATTTGGAGGGTCTCAAGAACGAGATCTCGGTGCAAAACGGGGAACAATGCGTGTAGCTGTTGAAGACGAAAACGACAACGGGTAGGTCTCGTTTAATATTTTCGTCCTCTTTAATTTTCTACCCTATGGCCTCCATGATCATTTACATGTTGTTTACTCATGAGATACACCGAACACCCGCGAATCTCAAGGGTACACCCCTTGAGCGTGTTCTTTAATTTGATTAAAGCTTGCTTTAAATTTTTGTATTTTATTTTATATCGCGCTTCCGCATTCGCGCAATTTCCCGGGACGATCCACATATTCTTTCAATTACTTATTTTATTTTGGAGTGTCATTTCTCACTCGAACTAGGAACAACGTGCATATCATTTTTGGGGCTTTCATCCAAAGCAATCCCTCCCATGGCACCTAGATCTAACGAACCCATGAATCCCACCATCGAAGAAATTGTGCAGGGCTTTTTGGGAGATTGGATATGGCTACGATGGGAACAAGAACAGAAGCTATTGAGGAGAGCCTTGAGCAAAAACTAGAGCAGAAACTATTGGCCAACAATACCTCCCTAATAGCTGAACTTCGCTCCCAAATTTTGGCCACCCAACAACCAACCTCTACCCCTCTCATCCAACAAACCCATCACATAACTCCAGCAACCAGTCCTCACCTCTTTGAGCCTAGAACTTTGTCCAAGAAACCCATCCCTCTTGATCCCTCTATGACAATCCGAGATACAACTATCAGAGCCCAAAAAAATTAACCTTTCCCCATTTCACAGCATTAACCCATTGGATTGGCTCTTCCAAGCGGAGCATTACTTCCAACTCTATCAAGTTCCCTTGGAGCAACGTTTGAGTTGGGTCTCTTTTTATATGCAAGGAGATGCGCTCAGTTGGTATAAGTGGATGCACGCCAATCACCAACTTACTTCTTGGACAAACTTTACAAGGGCCCTTGAAATTCGTTTTGGCCCCTCTTCGTATGAAAATCACCAAGCCGCCTTGTTCAAATTGTGGCAAAATGGAACGGTGACGGACTATCATGCCGAGTTCGAGAGACTATGCAATCGAGTGGTTGGTCTTTCAGCGGACTCCATTCTGAACTGTTTCCTCCCGGGACTCCGGGCGGACATACAAAGGGAGTTGGCAATACTCCGTCCCTTTGACATCACTCATGCAATTGGGATGGCCAAATTGGTCGAATCGATGGCACTGGATTCACGTCCAAAGCTCGCTTATTATCCAAAACCAGTTCCAACAGCCCACACTGCACCACTTCCGCCACCGTCATCCCTAGCTCCTAAACCTGCACCGCCGCCGAGACCCCCAATTTGAAAGCATGTGCGGATCATCTCGGGAGTGAGCGCGAATGCGGAAGCGCGATAAATAAAAACATAACAATAAAATATTTTATAAACTTAAAGTAAGTACACATTTAAGGGGTGTTCCTTTGAACCTCCCGGGCGTTCGATGTATCTCATGACCAAAATAAACATGCTAAAAATCATGGTGGCCATAGGGTTGCAACGAAAGAAACATGAAACCTACCCCTTGTCGTTTTCTTCAAACCGCTATGTGTGTTGTTCCACGTTTTGCCCTCAAAATTCTAAATTAGGAACCCTCTAATTGTCCACCCAATCCACCGGATCTTGATCCCCCGTGCTAGAAAGAAATCAAGAGGAATATATTATAGGAGGACAAATCAACCTAACGCTATAAATTAACATGATCGATTTGCCTATAGTTCTCTTGTATCAAAGACAAGGAACTAGAACACTTTCTTGGAGAGTGGAGAGGAGAGGCGGACGAGAGAGAGAGAGAGAAAGGGAGAGTGGCCGAGTGTGTGTGTGTGTGTGTGTGTGTGTGTGTGTGCTAGAGTTTCATCACTAGTGGTGTGTGTTTCTAAGAGAATTTTATAGGAAGGGACTTCTCCTAGTCCTCTTCAAACTGATCCCATAGAGAAACATAGGTTCACTAGGATTTTGACCTAGTCAAATCGTACTCGATTTAGGTTAAAGACTAAGTCAAACTTAATCTTGGCCATTGATCTCTCCATCGATCTCATCCATCCATCTCTTAGATGGATTTCATGGAATATTTTAAATCTAATTTAAAATAATCCCTAAGGCTTTAAATAATTAAATAATCATTTTGAGCCTATTTCCTAATTTAATAAATTTAATTTATTAGTTAATTCTATTTAATCCAATTAAAGAATTAACAATTCAAGAAAAGTGAACCAATTTAATTTAATTAAATTGTTCTATCTCCCTGAATTAATTTCAAATTAATTCCTCTGTTACCGGTGGATTGTGTGTGACTCTTTAGGTTCACCCTCAGCTAGACTTGGACGAATTTACAATCATCCTATGATGGGAATTCATCCGTCACCATGAGTGGCCGTCTAGCAACAGTCCATGGCACTAGAGACTAGGTGAATGTTATAGCGTGAACATTTAGGCTCTTTAGTACGTTGATCCTTTCGTCTTCCATCTCATAGCTATAGTCCAGGGTGTGGACAAAAGGTGTCGGTACTCATTCTTGACTAAAATTTGAGTCATCCATACAAAACGTCACAGGGATCTAATTCCACTGTTCAGTTACTGTGGCAACAGATTTACTGGAGGACGAGTCTAAGATTGCAAGTGAGACATCACTGTCAATTCTTTTAACAGGAGACGGATTCTCTGTTAGGACCTACTGTTCACACTACACACCTTGATTGTACTAGATAGGGCTTATGACAACCGAGTCTCTCGACTTGGTAGCCTCTTGCCAAATCTATTATACAGGCACGGTGTGTATGTGGTCACAATAGTCCCTCAAGTTCGAGGACCAAACCCGTACTGTCAGAACCGGAAATTCTAGTCATACCAACCAACCCAATCAAGGTTTCCTATATAACGATTCCCACGAGTCACCTCAGTCAGCCGACACCAAGCTGGCTAACCCACTAATATTGCATGGACGACCCTCGTTACTAGTCGATGAAACGAGGCTGCAATCGCTTAGTGCAAGTCTCAAATGGACTCTCGATACCCTATCTCGAGTTCCTTCGACTTGAAGTATTTCAAACCGCTCCACAGAAACTGATTTCATGACTTGCCATCCTATGCCCAGTCTAGTTTCTTGGATTAACCTTTCAGTCTGTTGGTTTTGCTTGTGCATTGAACAGTTTGTAATGTAAAGCAGTTAAGTGGACACAAATAAAGAATTAATGCCAAATATGAATATCACTTTTATTCATAAACTTTATTCAAACACCATATCGTCAGAAATAGGTTACATAAGCCTAACAAGATTGACTTCACGGTCACCTATTCTAACAATCTCCCACTTGACCTAAAGCCAATCACCTATATGTCTTAATTCCATCGTCTCAAGATGCTGCGTATGAGCGATTTGTGAAATAGGCTTTGTCAAAGGATCTGTTGTGTTGTCTGTTGAGCTGACTCGGTCCATCCAAACATCACCTCTTCCTACCATTTTCCTCAAAAGTGAAAGAATCGAGTACGGCCTAGGCACGCAACGGAAGCGTAAAAACGTAATTTAAAGCATAATTTAAACAGATTCAAAGGGGTATTCCCTTTGAAGTTCTCGGACGTTTGGTGTATGTCAAAGCATAAATTAAAGAGGAGAAGAATTCTGGACATGTGGCTCAAAGGACAAGAACAAAGGTACAAGAAAATGTAAAGAAAACCAACCTTTGTTCATTTTTACGTAGAACAGTTTCTAGCGTTGTTCCTTCTTTTCTTCCGTCATATGTCCACTTGAGAGCTCAACGTAGAATTCCTCTAAGTATTGTCCACACCACACTAAGGATAATCTCTATTCTATTGCTAGATAGAAGAGAGAAAATGAAGAAGAAACATTTCCAAAGAGACACTATCAATTAGTGATCCGTGGAATGTTATTGTTCAATTCTTCTCTAAGAAGTATGAACACCAAGAGAGAATATTCATAATGTTTTGGCCTAAAAAACTTCCAGCAAAATGAAGCAAGTCAGTGTGAATTATTGTCTAGCAAAGTTGTTTTGTGTATGTAGAATGTAGAGTTAAAAAAAAACCACCTACACAATTAACCTCCAAGGCAACTTCCACATACACACACTTCTAGTACGTCCACTACACATGATAGCAAGAGAAAATTACCCACCCTTATGTTCAGTTACTGTGGCCACAGATTTTAGGGACAAGACACAGAGTATTATGAGACACTACTGTCAACACTCTTGACAGGAGACAAATCCTTTCTTGGAAACTACTGTCGCATTGTACACCGTGGCTGCACTGGATATGGCTTATGACTACTCAACTGTATTTTGGCAATCTCTCACCATACCTAAGATACAATCTCGATGTACAGGTAAACTCAGCAATTCCACAAGTCAAAGGATTGACCTGTACCGTTGGAACCGAGAACTCACGTCATACCTAGCCGACCCTACTTAAGGTCCTCCATAAGACGGTTCCCGCGAGTCACCTTAGTTAACCGCTCCCCAGCAAGCTGACCCACAAATACTGCTTAGACGACCCTCGTCACCCGCCGATGAAACACAACAGCAGTGAAAGCCTGGGATAGGCGTGTGGATCGTCCCAAGAAATAGCGCGAATGCGGAAGCGCGGTATAAATTTGAATTATGGAATTTAAACATGCTTTATACGTAAAATAAAGAACACGTTCAAGGGGTGTGCCCTTGAAGTTCCCGGGTGTTCGGTGTATCTCATGAATTAAAGACATACAAGAAATCATGGAGCCATAGGATTTTAAAAGAAAAAGGAGACGAAAACGTAAAAGAGACCTACCGATTTGTCATTTTCTTCTAACCGGTACTCGCGTTGTTCCCCGATTTGCTCCAAAATCTCGTACGTGAGATCCTCCAAATTGTGACACGCAATCCGCCCACGTATCTTGTACGTCGTGCTAGCTAACGAACAAGTGTATATTATTCGGAGAGCACGGATCAATCACACGATATTACTTAACGGGATTAATCCTCCTTTTTGTTCAATTGTTAACACAAAAGAACAATACTTGGAAAGAGAGAGAGAGAGAGAGAGAGAGAGAGAGAGAGAGGCAGACGAGAGGAGAGGGAGAGGACACGAGAGAGAGTGTGTGTTGTGTGTGTGTTGGAGTTTCATCATCTCTCTTATAGTGAGGGGCTAGGACTATATATAGAGGAGGAGTTTAATCATCTTCAAACTCCAACTCTAGAAGACTAATTTGACTAGGATTTTGACCTAGTCAAAGTAGTAATTTGACCTAGTCAAATTAAACCTAGCCATCCATCTCTCCTTTGAATCTCAACCATTAATTTAATTTAATGGAATATTTAAAACCTATTTAAATATTCCAAGGGCAATAAATAAATATAATAAATATAAATATTTATTCTAAACCCATTAAATTAATTTTCTAATAAATCTAATTTATTAGATAAATCCCTTTTGTTCAATAAAAGGAATTAATTCTTTCCAAGAAAATTAAGGACCCGATTAAATTCAATTTAATTATTCCATTTCTCCAAATATTTAATTCTAAATTAAATACTTAATCTGTGCAGATTGTGTGTGACTCTTTAGGTTCACCTCTCAGCTAGACTTGGTCGGATTCCTAGAATCCGCCCGTTACCATGGGTGGCCATCTAGCAACTGTCCATGACACTAGACTAGGTGAAATTACGGGGATGAACATTTAGGCTCTAACAGTACACTTGTCCTTCCATCTACGGTCTCACCACTTAGGGTCTAGGGCACGAAAAATGCGGGTAACTATTTTGGACCTAAGTGTAGGTCTGTCCTTACTAAACGCCGCAAGGAAAACCTCCCCTTCTGTTCAGTTACTGTGGCCACAGATTTTAGGGACAAGACACAGAGCATTTGTGAGACTCAACTGTCAATGCCTTTTGACAGGAGACAGATCCTTTCTTGGAAACTACTGTCACTCTGTACACCGGAGCTGCACTAGACATGGCTTATGACTACTCAAGTGCTTCTTGGCAATCTCTCACCATATCTAAGATACAGCCCTGATATACAGGTAAACTCAGCAGTTCCTCAAGTCAAAGGACTTGACCTGTATTGTTGGAATCAGGAACACACGTCATACCTAGCCGACCCTACTCAAGGTCCTCCGTAAGACGGTTCCCGCGAGTCACCTCAGTCAGCTGCTCCCCAGCAGGCTAACCCACTAATACTGCTTAAACGACCTTCGTCACCCGTCAATGAAATACGACAGCAGATGTTTAGTGCAAGTCTCAAGGGGAATCTCAGTATCCATTTTCGAGATTCCTTGACTTGGAGATTTGCGGACTGATTCGGCAGGACTGATTTCATGGACCTACCTCCAAGCGTAGTCCCAGTCCCCGAAATACGTTTTCAGTCCGTGGGCTTTGTTTGCGTAGTGAACAAATATATCTAAAGCAGATAAAGTGATCACAAACAAAGTAATGCCAGATGAATATCACTTTTATTCATTAATAATTTATCAAAATCCTTGAAATTGTTTAGACATAGGTTACATTTTGCCTGTCAAGATTGGATACATTGTCACATATTCTAACAAGCAGATGCTTAGTGCAAGTCTCAAGTGGAATCTCGGTACCCATTTTTGAGATTCCTTGACTTGGAGATTTTCAGACTGATTCGGCTGAACTGATTTCATAGACCTACCTCCAAGCGTAGTCCCAGTCCCCGAAACGCGATTTCAGTGTGTGGGCTTTGTTTGTGTAGCGAACAGTAGTAAAGCAGTTAAAGTGAACACAGACAAAGTATGTGCCAGATGAATTTCACTTTCTTATTCATCAAGGTTTTATTAAAACTTTGAAATTGTTCAGACATAGGTTACAATTTGCCTAACAAGATTGGCTTCATGGTCACATATTCTAACAATCTCCCACTTGACCTTTAAATCCAATCACCCATATGCCTAATCCACATCTTTTCAAGATGTTGCGTATGAGCGCTCTGCGACATAGGCTTTGTCAGCGGATTTGCTGTGTTGTCTGTTGAGTTGACTTGGTCCATCCGAACATCACGTCTTCCTACCATTTCTCTTAGAAGGTGGTAGCGTCTAAGAATGTGTTTGGATCGGTGATGAGATCTCGATTCCTTTTCTTGCGCTATGGCTCCGTTGTTATCAGAAAAGATGACTACGGGCTCCGCAATGCTAGGCACCACACTCAACTCTTGGATGTAGTTTCTCATTCAGACCGCTTCTTTGGCAGCTTCTGAAGCTGCTATGTATTCGGCCTCAGTGGTGGAATCAGCAGTGGTTGCTTGTTTGGAACTTTTCCATGCTACCACTCCTCCATCGAGCCTGAATACATAACCTGATTGAGACTTGGCATCATCGTCATCTGCTTGGAAGCTAGCATCGCTAAAGCCTTCCAGAATCAATTCTCCATTGCCATAGACTAAGAACATTTCCTTAGTCCTCCTTAGGTACTTAAGGATGCCCTTGACTGCATTCCAATGTTCCTCTCCTGCACAAGACTGATATTTGCTCGTTACACTTAAGGCGTAAGCGATGTCAGGTCTCGTGCAATGGACTGCATATTGGATGCTTTCTACGACAGAAGCAAAGGGAATGATTTTCATCTTTTCAAGTTCCTCATCAGTCTGCGGAGACTGTTTCTTGGACAACTTTATCCCATGCTCAATGGGAAGGAATCCTCGTTTGGAGTTGTCCATGCGAAACCTTTTCAGGACTTTCTCCATATACGAGTTTTGGGTTAGTCCCAACATTCTTTTAGATCTGTCCCTGACAATCTTGATGCCAAGAATGTAGGAGGCTTCACCCAAATCCTTCATGGAAAACTGAGTTGATAACCATGCTTTTGTGTTACCCAACATTCTAATGTCATTTCCTATGAGCAAAATGTGATCCACATAAAGCACTAGGAACACTATAGAGCTCCCACTAACCTTCTTGTATACACAAGGGTCGGATGCATTATTCATGAAATCATAGCCCCGTATGACTTCGTCAAAGCGAATGTTCCAACTTCGGGATGCTTGTTTGAGGCCATAGATGGACTTTTGAAGACGACAGACTTTTTGTTCTTCTCCGGTGATCGTGAATCCCTCCGGCTAATCCATGCAGATCTCTTCCTCAACAAAACCATTGAGGAAGGTTGTTTTCACGTCCATCTAGCATATCTCATAGTCATACCATGCTGCTATGGCAAGCAAGATCCGAATAGACTTATCCATGGCTACTGGCGAATAGGTATCCTCGAAGTCGACCCCGGGTCGTTGAGTATACCCTTTTATTACTAGCCTAGCCTTGAAGGTTGTGACTTCTCCATCAATGCCAAGCTTGCGCTTATGGACCCATTTACAGCCAACGGGCCTCAAGCCATGTTTCTCATTCATGGAGTCCATTTCAGCTTTCAGGGCCTCAAGCCATCTCCTGGAGTCGATGTCAGACATCGGTTCCCCGTACATCTTAGGATCCTTATCCAATAGACTTGTCGTGTTTAGAAAGCCATATCTCATGGGAGGACAAGACTCTCTAGATGACCTACGGAGAACGGGAACGTCAGTGGTGACTGTGGGTGCTGACTGTATGGGAGCTGGTGGTTCAGGTACCGGGATTGGCTCTTCCTGAGGCTGTTCTTCATGCCTAGCATGCTGAACTTCTCGAGGTTGACCAGCCTTCTGGGTATCTATCCTGAATCCTCTAAGTGAGGAATCCATGGCTTCCACTGATGACTGGTTTGCATCACTTGACTCCTCAAGGATCAGTTCATCAGGTTGGATATCCTCTGGAAAACCTTGTTCCAAGAATACTACGTTCCTTGAAACAAATACCTTTTGTTCCCAGGGGTCATAGAAATAATTACTTGCAGTTTCTTTGGGGTATCCAACGAACCTGCACAAACTAGACTTTGATTCTAGCTTGTCTCCCATTAGCTTCTTCACGTATGCAGGGCTAACCCACACTTTCAAGTAGTTGTAGGACGCAGGCTTGCCATGCCATATCTCATATAGGGTTTGGGTCAATACATTGGTCGGCGCCAAGTTTAACAATTTGGCCACAGTCTCCAATACGTAGCCCCAAAATGACAAGGGCAATTTGGTAAAATTCATCATGGATGGGACCATGTCGAACAGGGTTCGATTCCTCCTTTCAGAGACCCATTTAACTGTGGTGTCCCGGGAGGTGTCCATTCAGAAATTATACCGTTTTCTTTAAGATAATTAAGGAACGCAATACTAAGGTACTCTCCGCCTCGGTCTGACCGTAGGACTTTAATTTTGCAGCCGGTTTGGTTCTCAACTTCAAGTCTGAATTCTTTAAACCTCTCAAGAGCTTCAGACTTGTACCTCATCAGGTACACATAACCATATCGTGAATGATCATCGATGAAGGTTATGAAGTAGGAGAACCCACATCGGGCCTGCGTCCTTAATGGTCCACATATGTCCGTATGGACCAAGTCAAACAAACCTATGGCAAGCCTGCTTTGTCCTATAAAGGGCTTCTTGGTCATTTTCCCTGTGAGACAGGATTAACAAGTTGGTAGCTTACTCAAGTCCCCAGCCTCTAGGTTCTTTGAGTCTACCAATTTCTTCATCCTATCTTGGGAAATGTGACCTAGCCTTGCGTGCCACAGTTGTGCGTTCCTGTTATCATCTATTTTACGTTTGCGTTGAGCATTTAAAACAAAGTTTGCTTCTTGTAAGATATAGAGGCCATTGTTAAGCGTACCAAGCAGATGAGCAATACCACACTTCATCAAATAAAAGCAATTTTTATTGATCATAAACTCATATCCACTATTGTCTAACAATGGAATGGAAATGATGTTTCTAATCATGCTAGGTACATAATAAACTTGCTCTAATTCTATACTAAGACGATTACTAACTATTAGGGTGGCGGATCCTACTGCTTCTGCTGAGATGGCCTTGCCATTTCCAAACTTTAGGACCATATCCTCACTATTCAGTCTTCTGCTTCATTTCAGCACCTACAAATCATTGCAAATGTGAGCTCCACAGCCGGTATCTAATACCCAAGAGGCAGTGTTAGTGACCATATTAACCTCAATCACAAAGATATCTTGTTTGGAGAGAAGTTTGGGGCAATCCCTCTTCCAATGCCCTTTCTCACGGCAATGAATACATATGTCATATGCCCTCGACTGTTGCTTTGAGTCAACCTTCCCCTTTCCTTTACCATTCTCCACTTTGGCAATGGGAACACTTTTAGTGTTAGTATCTGCTTTGATGGCTTTTCCCTTTCCCTTTTTCCTTTTCCAACGTCCGGCGCCCTTGCCTTTCATTTTGGAAGTTGAAGCATCTCCAAATAATACCGACGGCGTAGACTTTTTGGTCGTTGCCTCGTATTGCACCAACATATTGATTAACTCAAGAATACCCTTCTCAAGTGTGTTCATGTTGTAGTTAACAATGAATTGGTCAAAGGAGGGTGGGAGAGACTAAAGGATCACATCTATGTACGTCTCATTATCGAGCCCTGCCTTGAGGTCTTTGAGCTTTTCCACCAAGGTAAGCATCTTGACCCCATGCTCTTGTACAGAGGACCCTTCGATCATTTAGTTCCAAAGAACGCCTTCATCGCGACATACCTAGTATGCCGGTCCGGGGCTGCATAGCAATCCTTCAGGCGAGCCATAATGGAAGGGACATCGTCTAGCCTCTCATACTGCTTCTGAATCTCATTCGTCATAGAGGCAAGTATGACGCTACGGACTCTCTGGTTATCCTTATGCCAAGTCTCGAACGTATCACGTTCTTCTGGCGTGGATCCTTCCGATAAGGTCCTAGGGAACCGCTCGTCTATGACATAGCCTTAGTTCTCGTAATCGAGGACTATCCTCAGATTGCGCACCCAATCGTTGTAATTGGTTTTATTAAACTTGTAGGTCTCAAGTATGGTTGATAATGGATTCTTAGACATTTTTAAATCTACATTTAAAGAACAGTACTACGATCAGCAGAATTTTAAAAAGACGAAAGTTTCAATAAAGAATTAAACGCTTGGACTTTAGTCATTTAATGCTCCCACTATTTATACGAAAACACGATACTCTCAAATGTTGTTTTCGGGAAACACCCTTACCTAGTGGGCTGGGGATCCACAGCGATTTTCCCATAACCCGCTTTGACGATTCGCATGGGAAGAATCCTATGGGAGGTATACCATACCATTCTCGTTCCACGAGATTTCCAAGATAATTGCCTCACCCTTTCACGTGATCCCGAGGACTCCAAGCGAATCACGTTATTTTGGTGTTAGACCCGACCCAATCGACCGATTCATAGACCCACTTATACCTCCACGACTCGTGAGACAGGTAACAGCAGTCTACTCCTCGTTCATGACATAGTGCAGCTTCTTTTAAACACAATAGTCATGCTACGACTCGTGAGACCACACTATCGACCTAAATCAGCTTCCTCACTATGCCATGGATGGAAGGCATGGACGAACTCCTAGAGTCCATGTCCATTTATCAAGGGTCTAATATTTTGAGCTTTGGTCCAACCAAGTGAGAGTTGAAAATAACCGAGATCCGATACACATATAAATTCATCCATAATGCATAATTTAAAGTTTGCATCCCATAGCAATAATATGATAAATAAAACCATTAATTCACCATAAAAGCCACATGCAGAATTAAAGCCTAGCACGTCCCTGTTGGATGATCACAAGCCCGAATCCTATGCGGTCCACTGAGCCCGCAGTGGACCTATGGTCAATCTAGGGTTGGTCCTGCACTATTACATTTAATAGCAACCCGATCAACATGTTGATGGGCCTTGGTCTCTTTTCTCCTTCGCTCCATGGAATGCCTTGGATCCTCCATTCTGGGCTCTCCATGTCGACCATCCTTCATATCCACCAAATATATAAAATAAAATCCTCACTCCTACACTACTCTCATTACATATGTAAAAGAAACCCCAGCGAAAACCTGAGGGGAGTACAATAGGAGGGAGATATAATGCTTTATTATTCCAAGGCAACTAGAAAAGGAGGAGGAGAAGTTAAAAGAGGCACACAGGCCAACATAAATTTAAACCATACATTCGGTCTAGGGCTCGTGATCATCCGTTCTCAATCAACGCACATAATTACATGATATCCAATCACATAAACATATGCACATAATCCATGATATCCAATCACATCATCCCATGATAAAAGCAAGTTATATGTGAAAACATGGTATCACGTTGGCAATATCCTTTCTCGTTTAGGAAGACCCTTCCTCATTATTTGAAGGTGAGTAATAACCCGGGATTCCAAATTCAATACAACAACCTTTCAAATAATGTTCTTTAAGAAAATATGCAAAATTAAATAAAACCAAATTTTTAGAATTATCCAAAAAATTAAACAACAAGAAAAACGTAAACTATCAACCGGCCGCCGGCGCCGGCGCCTGCCGGCACATACAGGCCAACAGGCCTGACCTGCTGTCCGTGTGCGTGCAAGGCATACCTGACCGAGCGTGCCTGCTGGGCGCACGCGCGTAGAATCCGTTATCTGGCTGCGTGCGCGCCTGGCGGCGCTGCCTCATGCGCGCGCGGCCTTCCTGGCCGCACACCGGCTGCATAAGCGCTTCGACGCACTGGCCTGGCGTGGGCTTCCCTACTTGCGTGCGCGCGTCCCCAGGCATGTGTCTGCGCTCGGCGTCCGGCTGCGCGCATGCCGGCCGCAGATCCGCACGCGCTGTGCGCGCCTTGCGGGGCTGCCACGCGCAGGCTCCTCTACCTGCATGCGCGCCTAGCCTGAGCGCACTGCGTGCGCAGTTAGCTGCCGACTGGCCGCGTGTGACGTTTTCTTTCATTTTATTTTTTCTGCCCCCATTTTCCAAGAAAAACAAGAATACCAATAGCACTAATAATACACACACGATTAAAGACAAGAAATCGACATGCTTGATAATTAAAATATCAAGAATCAAATAAATCATGCCATACACGTTTTCATTCTTTAAACGCACACAAAACCCTAGGCCTATACACCGAACCGGGCTCTGATACCACTTTAAGCCTAGCAAAGGCGTGTAGATTGGCCCAGGAGTAGTGCGAATGCGGAAGCGCGGTATAATTAAAATTGCAAGAATTTAAACATGCCATAAACGAGATTAAAATAAAGACGTTTGAGGGGTGTTCCCTTGAATCTCTCGGGCATTCGGTGTATCTCATGAATAATAAAACATACAAAATTTCATGGAGGCCATAGGGTCTAAAGAGAAGGGGCGAAAACATTAAACCGGAAACCTACTGATTGTCGTTTTCGTCTTCAAGCCGCTACTCGCGTTGTTCCCTGTTTTGCTCCGAGATCTCGAGTTTGAGACCCTCTAATTCATACACTTAATCCACCCACGTAGCTTGATCCTCGTGCTAGTGAAAGAACAAGTGTATGTTTATTTGGAGAGGATGGATTGATCAAACGCTATTGTTTAACGAGATCAACCCTCCTTAAAGTTCAATTGTATAAAACAAAAGAACGTAAGAGAGTTTCTTGGGAAAGAGAGAAGAGAGTGGCCGAGTGGGGGGAGGAGTCGGCCGAGTGGTGTGTGTGTTTCAATTTCTCATTCAATTTTTCATCATCTCTTCTAAGGAGAAGACTTAAGAGTATTTATAGAGGAGGAATCCCATTCCTCTTCTAATTCCTACTCCTTGGAAGACTCCTCCTTGAATAGGATTGCCAAACCTTAGTCAATTTCTAGTTTCTTGGTCAAACCAATCCTAGCCATTGATTTCTCTCTTTAATCTGAACAATTGATTAATTTATGGGATATTTAAATCTCATTTAAATAATCCAAAAGGCAATAAATAAATATATCGAATATAAATATTTATTCTAAGCCCATTAAATAAATTTCCAATAAATCTAATTTATTAGATAAATTTCTTTCATCTAAAAAAATGAATTAATTTCTCCCAAGAAAAGAAAGGCGCGATTAAATCTAATTTAATCGTTCCATCTCTCTCCAAATATTTAATTCTAAATTAAATACGTTATGTGTGGCGATTGTGTGTGACTCTTTCGGTTCACCTTCAGCTAGACTTGGTCGGATTCCTAGAATTCGTCCGTTACCATGGGTGGCCATCTAACAACGGTCTATGGCACTGGAGACTAGGTGAATATGTGTGGGGATGAACATTTAGGCTCTACAGTACATATATCCTTCCGTCTACGGTCTCACCACTTAGGGTCTAGGGCACGGATACGTAGGTACCCATCTTGGACCTAAGTGTCGGTCTGTCCTACACCAAATGCCGCAGGGAATACTTCCCTTATGTTCAGTTACTGTGGCCACAGATTTTAGGGACAAGACACAGAGTATTGTGAGACACTACTATCAACACTCTTGACAGGAGACAGATCCTTTCTTGGAAACTATTGTCATGTTGTACACCGTGGCTGCACTAGATATGGCTTATGACTAGTCAACTGTATTTTGGCAATCTCTCACCATACCTAAGATACAGTCTCCATGTATAGGTAAACTCAGCAATTCCTCAAGTCAAAGGATTGACCTGTACTGTTGGAACCGGGAACTCACGTCATACCTAGCCGACCCTACTCAAGGTCCTCCGTAAGATGATTCCCGCGAGTCACCTCAGTCAGCCGCTCCCCAGCAAGCTGACCCACTAACACTGCTTAGACGACCCTCGTCACCTGTCGATGAAACACGACACCAGATGCTTAGTGCAAATCTCAAGTGGAATCTCAGTACCCATTTTCGAGATTCCTTGACTTGGAGATTTTCACACTGATTCGGCAGAACTGATTTCATGGACCTACCTCCAAGCATAGTCCTAGTCCCTGAAATGCAATCTCAGTCTGTCAGCTTTATCTGTGTAGCAACAGTAATAAAGCAGTTAAAGTGAACACAGACAAAGTATGTGCCAGATCAATTTCACTTTCTTATTCATCAAGGTTTTATTAAAATTTTGAAATTGTTCAGACATAGGTTACAATTCGCCTAACAAGATTGGCTTCATGGTAACCTATTTTAACAGTCAGCTCAGTAGATAATACAACAGATTCTTTTGACAAAGCCCATATCATAGATCGCTAACACGCAACATCTTGAGATGATGGGGTTGAGGCATATAGGTGATGGGCTTAGGTGAAGTGGGAGATTGTTAGAATAGGTGACCGTGAAGCCAATCTAGTTAGGCTTATGTAACATATTTCTAACATTCGTGGTGTAAATAATTCATTATGAATAAAAGTGATGTTCATTTACGGCATTTGTACTTTGATTGTGTTCACTTACTGTTCAATATCTATAACTGTTGAATGCACAAGCAAAGCCCATAGACCGGAAATGCTAATCCAAGAAGCTGGACTGCGCATAGGTTGGCAATCATGAAATCAACTTCTATGGATCGGTCTGAAATACTCTAAGCCAAAGGACCCTGAGCTTAGGTATCAATGGTCCATTTGCTACTTGCACTAAATGATTGCAGTCGCATTTCATCGACAAGTGACGAGGATCATCCATGCAATATTAGTGGGTTAGCCGGCTCGGTCCCTGTTGACTGAGGTGACTCGCTGGAATCATCAGATGGGAAACCTTGAGTATGTTGGTCAGTATGACATGCATTCCCGATTTAGATAGTACGAGATTGGTCTTCGAACTTGAGGGACTACTATAGTCACATGTACAGCATATTTGTATCTTAGGTTTGGCAAGAGGCTACCAAGTCGAGAGACTTGGTTGCTATAAACCCTATCTAGTCCAGTCAAGATGTTTAGTATGGACAGTAGGTCTAAAGACAGAATCCGTCTCTTGTCAAACGATTGACAGTAGTGTCTCACTTATACACTAAGACTCGTTCCCTATAAAATCTATCGCCACAGTAACTGAATAGTGGGATAAGATCCCAGTGACATTTCAATAGGTAAACGAGTATAGGCTTAAGTCAAGGATGGGTACCGACATCCCAGATCCATACCCTATACTAAAAGCTTGTGAGATAGTAGATGGAAGAACAACACTCATACGCATCCCGGACCTAAATGTTCACGCCATGATTTTCACCTAGTCTTTAGCGCGACCTTTGCTAGACGGCCACCCATGGTTATGGACGAATTCCTATCGTATGATGATTGAATATTCGCCCAAGTCTAATTGAAGGTGAACCTAAAGAGTCACATACAATTCACCATAAACGGAGGAATTAATTTGGAATTAATTCCAGGAGATAGAATAATTTAATTAGATTCAAAGTTCTTCTTTGGAGTGTAAAGCCTGCAAATATTAATTGGATTATTTAGACTTGATTCATGAATTGGATTTATGAATTAAAAGAAGGGCTATTTCCATGTCATGAATTGGATTTATGAATTAAGAGAAGGGCTATTTCCGTCTTTAAGAATAAAAATGGAAATTTTGGGCTTAAATAATTATTTGATATTTACTACAAGCCCATTAGGAATTGTTGGACTATTTAAATAGGATTTAAAAATCCATTCCATAAAGCCCGTCAAAGGATGGACGGACGAGATCGAATCTTGGGGCTAAATGAGATGAAGGGCTAGAATTAAGTTTGCCTTAATCGAACCCTAGGTTGACTAGGCCAAGGTCTTAATTGTGTAAGGTGTGCCTCTTTTGAAGAGTTTGAGTAGGATTAGGAAGAGCACTTCCCTATAAATACTCAAGCGCACACGCACACACACACACACACACACGACCGTCGCTCCTCTCTCTCTCTCTCTCTCTCTCTCTCTCTCTCTCACCACTTCAAAGAGCTCTCATGTTCTCTTGCCTTTGATAGAAGCGAACATTTAAACAATCGATCACGTTAAACTAATAGCATTCGGTCGATTGTTCCTCGTTTTCCTCTTGATCTCTTGCTAGCACGAGGGAATCAAGATCGGGTGAATTACGTGGATGATTTAGAGGATTCCTAGATAGGAATCTTGGTGGTAAAATTTGGAACAACGTGTGTAGCCGATGAAGAAGTCTACAACGGTTAAGTAATGTTTGTAGTATTTACTTTCGTTCCAACCCTATGGCCTCCATGAAATCGAGCATGCTTGTTTTCTTTTGTTCCTGAGATACACCGGACGTCCGGAAGATTCAAGGGAACACCCCTTCAATGATTCTTTAATTCCGTCGTTTTTCCATGTTTTATTTACTTTGATGTTTTAATACATCGCGCTTCCCCACGCGCCCTCTCCTGAGACGATTCACTATGCGTTACAATACAATCGTACTGGGATACTGCAGACCTTTAATTGGCGTGGAAACGCACATGGAATGTAGTGAGAGACGACGATCTAATGCATTTTTAAGTTGGCTGGGGACATGTCCCAGGTATGTTGTTCGTTATTTAACTTGACTTGTCTCACATTGTTTCTCGCTTTAGTTAAATTGATTACTTTACTTGTGTAGTCCCTTACTTTGACCACACTAGTACAGAATCGATGCCTGGCTAGGCGGGGAGAGGTTGGTCGTTTGGAGGTGGTCGTCAAGCGGCACGTGGAGGAGTGCAAGAAATCGAAGGAGGAAGCTTTAGAGAGCGTTGTTAGTTGGGAATGACATTTAAGAGTGGGAGGCGACCTCGGGGAAAGTGTTTTTAGCTTCCACATCTAGTGTTACTTTCATTGACAAGACAAAGGAGGAACTAGTTTTCGAGTTTCAGGCTTTCGATGAGTTTGAGAGTATTGTAGTATATATAAGTGCTGCCGATTTCTCTTCCAGGTTCTCCATGAGAAATGTCCGATCACCGAGGAGGATATCATTGGCATTGATCCATACCTAAGTGAGGAGGAAGAAGATGTCGACCCTGCTTGAGATGGAGCCCTCCAAGACATCGAGGGAGATGAGGAGGCATAGTTATTCGTCCCCATTCAGGGACTTGTGTTTTATTTCTAGAATTAACCGCGGACTACTTTGGCTTGTACCCAAAAATGTTTAGTATTTTGGATGTTCTAGCATGTAATTGACAATATTTAGTGCTTCACAGTGTTTTCTTCCGACTTATATAGTCAAATGTTTTGACACGTTATCGGCGATATCGCGTGCTTGGATTGGTTTCCTTCCGGCTCATATAGTTTGATGTTTTTGATATGTAATCGGTGATATCACGTGCTTGGGATGGTTTCCTTCTGACATATAGTCGGATGTTTTGATATGTATTTGGTAGTATTTTATATTTATGAATGTGGTCACTGCCTTGTTCGGTTATTGTGTTGTGCTTTCTAACTTATACTTGTCGGATGTTGCCTCAAGGGATGGTTTTGCTCGCGTGCTAGAGTTAATATTTTACCAACTTCAAGGGGGGCAAAGTTTTTCGAGGAAACATATTTTAGGAGAATCTCGATGAGGATTCGTCTATGGGGTTCCACGGCACCTGATTTTTGCCTCAAGGGCTCTCTCAAACCTTAAGGGATCTCCGCGTATACAAAATTTCAAACTATCACGAGAAAATTAAGTTCATTATTTGAGTTTGAACAAAGTTCCACAAGATTCAATAGGAAAACTATTAAAAAAGATAAGGGGATGAAACATTGACCTCCTATTCTAACCCTCCTGTTACAAATACAGAGTCAAAAGGGGAACTTCTCCTCCTGGGCAACCTCAGGAATAATACTTCTTGAAGTTTGTGACGTTCCATGTGCGTGGGATGTTCTTACCCTTTAGCTGCGGCAACTTGTAGGCTCCCGCATTTACACTTTCCACGACTTTATAGGGGCCTTCCGACTTCGCATCCGATTGAAGGACAAGCGGATCCCCCCGGTTGCACGAGCCGAAGCCAGAAAGCGAGATAATGCGATATTTAAAACAAACATCATCAAATAACGATCCCAAGGGGTGTATCCTTGGGGTTTTCAACCGGGCGTTTGATGTAGATATTAGAATAGGTGACCATGTAAGCCAATTTTGGCAGGAATATGTAACCTATGTCTAGAAAATTTTTGGGTTTTTGATAAAATATTTATGAATAAAGAAGTGAAAATTCATATGGCAATACTTTGTTTACGTTCACTTATATCTGCATTTACATTTCTGTTCACTACGCAAACAAAGCCCACGGACTGAAAATTGATTTCGGGGACTGGGACTGGGACTACGCTTGGAGGTAGGTCCATGAAATCAGTCTTACCAAATCAGTCTGGAAATCTCCAAGTCAAGGAATCCCGAAAATGGGTACCGGGATTCCCTTTGACACTTGCACTAAGCATCTGCTGTCGTATTTCATCGACGGGTGACGAAGGTCTTCTAAGCAGTGTTAGTGGGTCAGCATGCTAGGAAGCAGCTGACTAAGGTGACTCGCAGGAACCGTCTTACGGAGGACCTTGAGTATGGTCAGCAAGGTATGACGTGTATTCCCGGTTCCAACGGTACAGGCCAAGTCCTTTGACTTGAGGAACTGCTGAGTTTACCTGTGCATCAGGTCTGTATCTTAGATATGGTGAGAGATTGCCAAAAATACTCTTGAGTAGTCATAAGCCATGTCTAGTGCAGCTCGGGTGCACAAAGTGACAGTAGTTTCCAAGAAAGGATCTGTCTCCTGTCAAAAGGCATTGACAGTTAAGTCTCATGTATGCTCTGTGTCTTGTCCCTAAAATCTGTGGCCACAGTAACTGAACAAAAGGGAAGGTTTCCCTTGCGGCGTTTAGTAAGGACAGACCGACACTTACGTCCAAAATGGGTACCTGCATTTTCTGTGCCCTAGAGCCTAAGTGATGAGACCGAAGACAGAAGGACAAGTGTACTGTTAGAGCCTAAATGTTCATCCCCGAATATTTCACCTAGTCTCTAGTGCCATGGACCGTTGCTAGATGGCCACCCATGGTAACGGACGGATTCTGGGAATCCGACCAAGTCTAGCTGAAACGTGAACCTAAAGAGTCACACATTATCCACACACACTTAGTATTTAATTTGGAATTAAATATTGGAGTAAAGGAATGATTAAATTATATTTAATCGGGTCCTATATTTTCTTGGAGAAATTAATTCCTTCTATTTGATAAAGGGAATTAAATTAATAAATAGGATTTATTAAAGGATTGATTTAATGGGCTTAGAGTAAATATTAATATTTATTATATTTATTCTTTTAGCCTTTTGGAATATTTAATAGGATTTAAATATTCCATTAAATTAAAATCAACGGTTGAGATGGAAAGGGGAGATGGAAGGCTAGGATTCGTTTGACTAGGTCAAACACTAGTTTGACTAGGACTTTGACTAGGTCAAAATCCTAGTCAAATTAGAGTTCTTAGAGTTGGAGTTTAAAGAGGATTAAACTCCTCCTCTATATAAACCTCTAGCCTCCAACAATTGAAGGATGATGATTCTTGAAAACACACACACAACACACACTCTCCCCTCTCCTCACCTCTCGTCCGCCTCTCTCTCTCTAACAAGAAAATATTTTTCTTAGTTCTTTTGTTCTTGGAACATTAGAACTTAGATGAATCAATACCGTTAATTGATAACGTGTTGTTGATTCATCCACTCCAAAAAATATACACTTGTTCGTTGCTAGCATGACGTGCAAGATACGTGGGTGGATCGTGTGTCACGATTTGGAGGGTCTCAAGAACGAGATCTCGGTGCAAAACGGGGAACAACGCGTGTAGCCGTTGAAGACGAAAACGACAACGGATAGGTCTCGTTTTATTTTTTCGTCTATCTTTATTTTCAACTCTATGGCCTCCATGATTTCTTTACATGCTTTACAACCATGAGATAGACCGAACGCCCGGGAACCTCAAGGGTACACCCCTTGAGCGTGTTCTTTTAAATTAAAAGCATGCTTTATTTTTGTATGTTTATTTTACCGCGCTTTCGCATTCGCGCAATTCCCGGGATGATCCACCGATTTCTTTCAGTGGTATCAGAGCCCGGTTCGGTGTATAGGCCTAGGGTTAATGTGCGTTTTAAGCATGAAACGTGATATTGGCATGTTTTATATTAAATCTTGATTTTTCTTGATTTTAAGCATGTCGGTTTATTGCTTTTAATTCGTGTGAATTTCTGAATATTGGTATTTTTTCTGTTTTTCTTGGGAAACGGGGTGGAAAATTGAACAAAAAACGAGAAACGACGCAGCTGGCCAGTCGGGAGGGCTGGCCGCGCGCAGCCGCGCGCTGCCGGCAGGGCAGACGCGCGCAGGCAAGGGAAGCCTGCGCGTGCCCGCCCAGCCGGTCGCGCAGGGGCAGCTCCCAGCCAGGGCGTCTGCGCGCGCGCGCCCGGCAGGCGCGCTCATGCACGCGCGCGGGCGCAAAGCTGCGCGCCTAACAGTCCGCGCGCGGACGGGCTCTGGGCAGCGCCACCCCTCCGTCTGCGTGCGCGCGCCCGGCAGGCGTGCCCAGTGCACGCCTTTGCGCGCACTGCGCACGGCACGGCCGGCAGCCAGCAGGCCAGCGCGCGCGCAAGGCAAGGGAGCCTGCGCGCGCGACGGCCTGCCGGATTGCCCAGGCCACGCAGCGCGCTGCCGGCCAGGCGCGCACGCACGAAGGCAAGGGGCCTGCGCGCGCGCGCCCGGCCAGGTAGCGCCTGCGCGTACGCAGGGGCGGCAGGCTGAGCCTGCTGCCCTGTGCGCGTGCCGGCGGGCCGCTGCCGGCGGCGGCCGCTGCTGCTAGGTTTCAAAACCCTAGCAGTGTTTTTCTTTTATTTTTTTAAATTATTTTCAGTTTTAATTTTTGAAATTAATTCTGAAAAATCGTTTTTAGTTCAATTATGCCTATTTTTCTAAAAGACATTATTTTAGGAGTAAAATAAATTGGATTTGGAATCCCGGGGTTATTTTTACTTAAAAATCATTAGGAGAGGTTTTCCTAAAACGAGAAAATATTATTACCAATATTTGTGTTTTATTTTTCACACGTTATGCACATATTCATTTATTATTTTGGATATTTATGATTGGTAATCATGTATTGTTGGTATATTGTAATTATATGATTGGATCATGTGATTATGTGTGTTGGATGGAAATGGATGATCACGAGCCTTAGACCGGATGTATGGTTTATTTTCTGTTGGGCCTGTGTGCCTCTTTTACTGCTTTCTCCTTCTCTCTTTCTAGTTGCCTTGGAATAATAAGGCATTCTACCTCCCTCCTTATGTACTCCCCCCGGGTTTTCGCTGGGGTTTGTATTTTTTAATATGTAATGAGAGTAGACTAGGAGTGAGGTTTCCTTTTTTGTAATTGGTGGAGAAGAAGGAAGGACCACATGGAGAGCCCAGACGGGAGGTCCCTTGGAGTTTTCCATGAAGTGAAGAAAGAGAAAAGAGACCAAGGCCCATCAGCATGATGATTGGGTTACTATTAATGTAATAGTATAGGACCAACCCTAGATTGACCATAGATCCACTGCGGGCTTAATGGGTCGCATAGGATTCGGGCTCGTGATCATCCAACAGGGGCGTGCTAGGCTTTAAATTTGCATGTGGTTATGATGATGGATGAATGGATTGTTTGTTTATCATATAACTGCTATGGATGGTTTATTTACGCATTATGGATGTATGTGTAGATAATTATTTATTTGAGATCTCGGTCATATCCCACTCTCACATTGGTTGGACCAATGTCAAAATATTAGACCCTAGACAAAGTGGACATAAACTCTAGGAGTTTGTCCATGCCTTCCAATCCATGGCATAGTGAGGAAGCTGGTTTGGGTCAATAGCGTGGTCTCACGAGTCGTGGCACGTTATTGTACTTAAAGGAAGCTGCACTATGTCATTAACGAAAAACGGGCTGCTGCTACCTGTCTCACGAGTCGTGGGGGTACCAGTGGGTCTGTGGCTCGGTCGATTGGGTTGGGTCTAACACCCAATTAACATGATTCGCTTGGAGTCCTCGGGATCATGTGAAAGGGTGAGGCAATAATCTTGGGAATCTTGTGGAACGAGAATGGTATGGAATACCTCCCACAGGATCTTTTCCATGCGAATTGTAAAAGCAGGGTATGGGAAAAATCACTGTGGATCCCAAGCCCACTTGGAAAGGATTTCCCGAAAATCACGTTTGAGAGTACCGTGTTTTCGTATAAATAGTGGGAGGATTAAATGACTAAAGTCCATGCATTTATAGTTTATCAAACCACCGTCTTTTATTTTCTGCTGATCGCGCGCTGTTTTCTAACATGTAGATTTTAAAATGTCTAAGAACCCACTTTCCACCATTCTTGAGACAAACAAATTCAATGGAACAAACTACAACGACTAGTTGCGCAATCTCAAGATAGTCCTAGATTACGAGAAGCAAGGCTACGTCATGGACGAGCCTCTCCCTAGGACCTTACCGGAGGGATCCACTCCAGAAGAACGTGAGGCGTTTGAGACTTGGCATAAGGATAACCGGAAGGTCCGTAGCATCATACTTGCTTCGATGACCAATGAGATTCAGAAGCAATATGAAAGGCTAGACGATGTCCCTTCCATTATGGCTCACCTTAAGGATTGCTATGCAGTCCCGGACCGGCATACTAGGTATGTCGCTACCAAGGCGTTCTTTGGAACGAAAATGACAGAAGGATCCTCTGTACAAGAGCACGGGGTTAAAATGCTTACCCTGGTGGAAAAGCTCGAGGACCTAAAGGCAGGTCTCGATAATGAAATGTACATAGATGTGATCCTTCAGTCAGTCCCACCCTCCTTTGACCAATTTATCGTCAACTACAACATGAACGCACTTGAGAAGGGCATTCATGAGTTGATCAATATGTTGGTGCAATACGAGGCAACGACTAAGAAGTCCACGCCTTCGGTGTTGTTTGTAGGTGCTTCGACTTCTAATACGAAAGGCAAGGGTGCCGGACGTTGGAAGAAGAAGAAAGGGAAGGGAAAGGCCGTCAAAGCAGCTACGAACACTAAGAGTGTTCCCATTGCCAAAGAGGGGAAAGGCAAAGGAAAGGGAAAGGTTGTCTCCAAGCAACAGTCGAAGGCATATGACATATGTATCAACTGCCGTGAGAAAGGGCATTGGAAGAGAGAGTGCCCCAAACTCTTCTCGAACCAAGGTATATATGTGATTGAGGTTAATATGGTCACTAGTTCTGCCTCTTGGGTAATAGATACCGGCTGTGGAGCTCACATTTGCAATGACTTGCAGGTGTTGAAAAGAAGCAGAAAACTGGGTAGCGGGGGACATGATCCTGAAGCTTGGGAATGGCAAGGCCATCTCGGCAGAAGCAGTAGGATCCGCCACTCTAGTGATTAGTGATAGTATTAGCATAGATTTAGGGAAAGTTTATTTTGTACCCAGTATGATTAAAAACATCATTTTCATTCCATTGTTGGACAATAGTGGTTATGAGTTTAGAATCAATAAAAAATTGCTTTTATTTGATGAGGTGTGGAATTGCTCATCTACTTGGTACATTGCATAACGGACTCTATATCTTGCAACAAACGAATTTCGTCCTCAATGCACAACACAAACGAAAATTAGATAATAACGGGAACGCATGTCTGTGGCACGCTAGGCTAGGTCACATATCCCAAGATCGGATGAAAAGGTTGGTAGACTCAAAGAACCTAGAGGTTGGGGACTTGAGCGATCTACCAACTTGTGAGTCCTGTCTAAAAGGGAAAATGACCAAGAAGCCCTTTGTAGGACAAAGCAGGCTTGCCACAGGTCTATTGGACTTGGTCCATACAGACGTATGTGGACCACTAAGGACGCAGGCCCGAGGTGGGTTCTCCTACTTCATAACCTTCACCGATGACCATTCGCGCTATGGTTATGTTTACCTGATGAGGTACAAGTCTGAAGCTCTTGAGAGGTTTAAAGAATTCAGACTTAAAGTGGAGAACCAAACCAACTGCAAAATTAAAGTCCTTCGGTCGGACCGAGGCGGTGAGTACCTTAGTACGGAGTTCCTAGATTATCTAAAAGAATATGGTATAATATCAGAATGGACACCTCCAGGAACACCACAGTTAAATGGTGTCACTGAAAGGAGGAATCGAACCCTATTGGACATGGTTCGGTCCATGATGAGTTTTACCAAATTGCCCTTATCGTTTTGGGGCTATGCACTAGAAACGGCGGCCAAATTGTTGAATTTAGCGCCTACTAGTACATTGACCCAAACGCCATATGAGATATGGCACGGCAAACCTGCATCCTACAACTACTTGAAAGTATGGGGTAGCCCCGCATACGTCAAGAGGTTAGTGGGAGATAAGTTAGAATCTAGGTCTAGCTTATGCAGGTTCGTTGGATACCCTAAAGAAACTGCGGGTTATTAGTTTTATGACCCCTTGGAACAAAAGGTCTTTATTTCAAGAAACGCAGTATTCTTGGAGCAAGGCTTCCCGGAGGATATCCAACCTGATGAGCTGATCCTTGAGGAATCAAGTGATGGAATCCAGCCATCAGAGGAGGCCGCGGAACTCTCACTTAGAGGATTCAGGATAGACAGCCGAAGGGCTGACCAACCTCGAGAGGTCCAACATGCTAGGCATGAAGGACAGCCTCAGGAACAGCCAGCCCCGGTTCCTGAACCACCGGCTCCGATACAGTCAGCGCCCACAGTCACCACTGACGTTCCCGTTCTCCGTAGGTCCACTAGAGAGTCCAGACCTCCAGTGAGATATGGCTTTCTAGGTGCGACCGATCTTTTGGATAACGATCCTAAAACGTATGGAGAAGCGATGTCTGACATCGACTCCGGGAGATGGCTTGAGGCCATGAAAGCCGAAATGGACTCCATGAGCGAGAACCAAGTTTGGAGTCTTGTAGATCCACCAAAAGGTGTTAAGCCAGTGGGCTGTAAGTGGGTCTACAAGCACAAACTTGGCGTTGATGGAGAAGTCACAACCTTTAAGGCTAGGCTTGTAGCTAAGGGATACACTCAACGACCCGGGGTCAATTTTGAGGATACCTACTCGCCAGTAGCCATGGCTAAATCCATTCGGATTCTGCTCGCCGTAGCAGCATGGTATGACTATAAGATATGGCAGATGGACGTGAAAACGGCCTTCCTCAACGGTTTCGTTGAAGAAGAGATCTATATGGATCAGCCGCAGGGTTTCACGGTCACTGGAGAAGAGCAGAAAGTCTGTCGTCTCCAGAAGTCCATATATGGCCTCAAACAAGCCTCCCGAAGTTGGAACATTCGCTTTGATGAAGTAATACGGGGTTATGACTTCATCAAAAATGAATCCGACCCTTATGTATACAAGAAGGTCAGTGGGAGCTCAATAGTGTTCCTAGTGCTTTATGTGGATGACATTCTCCTCATTGGGAATGACGTTAGAATGTTAGGAAACACAAAAGCATGGTTGTCAACCCAGTTTTCCATGAAGGACTTGGGTGAAGCCTCCTACATCCTAGGCATCCAGATTGTCAGGGACAGATCTAAAAGGATGTTAGGATTCACCCAAAACTTGTATATGGAGAAAGTCCTAAAGAGATATCGAATGGACAACTCCAAACGAGGATTCCTTCCAATAAGGCATGGGATCAAGTTATCCAAGAAACAGTCCCCACAGACTGATGAGAAACTTGAAAGGATGAAGGTCATCCCCTATGCTTCTGCCGTAGGTAGCATACAATATGCGGTCCACTGCACTAGGCCTGACATTGCATACGCTTTGAGCGTGACAAGCAGATATCAGTCCTGCGCAGGAGAGGCACATTGGAATGCTGTTAAGGGCATCCTTAAGTACCTAAGGAGGAATAAGGACATGTTCCTAGTCTATGGCAATGGAGAACTAATTCTGGAAGGCTTTAGCGACGCTAGCTTCCAGTCTGATGACGATGATGCCAAGTCTCAATCGGGGTACGTATTCAAACTCAATGGAGGAGTAGTAGCTTGGAAACGTTCCAAGCAAGCAACCATTGCTGACTCCACCACAGAGGCTGAATACATAGTAGCTTCAGAAGCTACTAAGGAACCGGTTTGGATGAGAAACTACATCCAAGAGTTGGGTGTGGTGCCTAGCATCGCCGAGCCCGTTGTCATCTTCTGTTGATAACAACGGAGCAATAGCGCAAGCAAAGGAACCGAGATCTCATCACCGTTCCAAACACATTCTTAGACGCTACTATCTTCTTAGAGAAATGGTAGGAAGAGGTGACGTCTGGATGGACCGAGTCAACTCGGCAGACAACACCGCAGACCCGCTGACAAAGCCTATGTCGCAGAGCGCTCATACGCAACATCTTGAGAAGATGGGATTAAGCATATGGGCAATTGGCTTTAAAGGTCAAGTGGGAGATTGTTAGAATAGAGTGACCATGTAAGCCAATTTTGACAGGAATATGTAACCTATGTCTAGAGAATTTTTTGGTATTTGATAAAACATTTATGAATAAAGAAGTGAAAATTCATATGGCAATACTTTGTTTACGTTCACTTATATCTGCATTTACATTTCTGTTCACTACGCAAACAAAGCCCACGGACTGAAAATCGATTTCGGGGACTGGGACTACGCTTGGAGGTAGGTCCATGAAATCAGTCTTACCGAATCAGTGCGGAAATCTCCAAGTCAAGGAATCCTGAAAATGGGTACCGGGATTCCCTTTGAGACTTGCACTAAGCATCTGCTGTCATATTTCATCGACGGGTGACGAAGGTCGTCTAAGCAGTGTTAGTGGGTCAGCATACTAGGAAGCAGCTGACTGAGGTGACTCGCGGGAACCGTCTTACGGAGGACCTTGAGTATGGTCAGCAAGGTATGACGTGTATTCCCGGTTCCAAAGGTACAGGCCAAGTCCTTTGACTTGAGGAACTGCTGAGTTTACCTGTGCATCAGGTCTGTATCTTAGATATGGTGAGAGATTGCCAAAATACTCTTGAGTAGTCATAAGCCATGTCTAGTGCAGCTCGGGTGCACAAAGTGACAGTAGTTTCCAAGAAAGGATCTGTTTCCTATCAAAAGGCATTGACAGTTGAGTCTCATGTATGCTCTGTGTCTTGTCCCTAAAATCTGTGGCCACAGTAACTGAACAGAAGGGAAGGTTTCCCTTGCGGCGTTTAGTAAGGACAGACCGACACTTAGGTCCAAAATGGGTACCTGCATTTTCTGTGCCCTAGAGCCTAAGTGATGAGACCGAAGACAGAAGGACAAGTGTACTGTTAGAGCCTAAATGTTCATCCCCGAATATTTCACCTAGTCTCTAGTGCCATGGACCGTTGCTAGATGGCCACCCATGGTAACGACGGATTCTGGGAATCCGACCAAGTCTAGCTGAAACGTGAACCTAAAGAGTCACACACTATCCACACACACTTAGTATTTAATTTGGAATTAAATATTGGAGTAAAGGAATGATTAAATTATATTTAATCGGGTCCTATATTTTCTTGGAGAAATTAATTCCTTCTATTTGATAAAGGGAATTAAATTAATAAATAGGATTTATTAAAGGATTGATTTAATGGGCTTAGAGTAAATATTAATAATTATTATATTTATTCTTTTAGCCTTTTGGAATATTTAATGGGATTTAAATATTCCATTAAATTAAAATCAACGGTTGAGATGGAAAGGGGAGATGGAAGGCTAGGATTCGTTTGACTAGGTCAAACACTAGTTTGATTAGCACTTTGACTAGGTCAAAATCCTAGTCAAATTAGAGTTCTTAGAGTTGGAGTTTAAAGAGGATTAAACTCCTCCTCTATATAAACCTCTAGCCTCCAACAATTGAAGGATGATGATTCTTGAAAACACACACACAACACACGCTCTCCCCTCTCCTTACCTCTCGTCCGCCTCTCTCTCTCTAACAAGAAAATAGTTTTCTTAGTTCTTTTGTTCTTGGAACATTAGAACTTAGATGAATCAATTCCGTTAATTGATAACGTGTTGTTGATTCATCCACTCCAAAAAATATACACTTGTTCGTTGCTAGCACGACGTGCAAGATACGTGGGTGGATCGTGTGTCACGATTTGGAGGGTCTCAAGAACGAGATCTCGGTGCAAAACGGGGAACAACGCGTGTAGCCGTTGAAGACAAAAACGACAACGGGTAGGTCTCGTTTTATTTTTTCGTCTATCTTTATTTTCAACTCTATGGCCTCCATGATTTCTTTACATGCTTTACAATCATGAGATACACCGAACGGCCGGGAACCTCAAGGGTACACCCCTTGAGCGTGTTCTTTTAAATTAAAAGCATGCTTTATTTTTTGTATGTTTATTTTATCGCGCTTCCGCATTCGCGCTATTCCCGGGATGATCCACGATTTCTTTCAGTAGAATATGATAATTAAAGAGAATATATCATATAGAGCACATAGATAAAGCAAAGAGAACTATGAAAGAATAAACTGAATATTGCCTTCGTAGTGTTACTAGTGCACCGCTACAAGCGTTGTTCCCGGTCGGAAAATGTTCACCGAGATTCAAAGTTGTGAATCCTCTAACGTAGTCCACACCACACTGGGAGAAATCACGTTTTTCTTGCTAGAGAAAAACAGACCTAGAAGATGTGATTAATAGGGATCACACTATTGAAGTATTATTCCTTCTTAAACTTTCTATGTTCTTCAACATCCTAGATCAATGAAGCAACAAAGAGGGATATGAGATAAGTAGAGAGGGGGGCGAAAATGTTGAGAGAGAGATGATAGTGTTTTCTTCTTTCTCCTAAAAAAAGACGAATTATGAATCTCTTGCAATTGAAGATTGTATATACACATATAGATACATCATTAATGTGACTATTGGAATGTGTCTAGGTTCATCCAAGGATGTCTAAATATATTCCAATCATTCCCTATTAATCTTCAATCAAGCCTATCATTTTACAAGTTACGGTTTAATCATACCATTGAGATGTGTGCTGAAATCCAACTTCGCAAAGAAAACATATCATGTGATGTAAACTCGGAATGTAAGATCTTGAAGGTTGTCAATCACATTAATTCGAATGGTGCTATGCCTAATGTCAATGTGTCTGTTGCTAAACAATTTTGCATAGATAGAAATGCTTCTTTGAATTGTAACCCTGATCCACATGCTAATCATTTGTATGTTCATAATGTTCATTGTGTGTGTGGTGAGAAATAGAGTTGTTGTGAGGGGGTGGCAATGCAGGCCCCCCTCAATCTGGTTTTTTGAAAATATTTGTGGGAGTGGAGATATACATGTTGATCATGAATGCCATGAGGAGGAAAATACTAAATTCAATGAGGTTGATGACCCGCATTGGATCAAAGTGGGAAATGCCTTCATGATGTTAGACAGAATCACTAAGGATGGAGAATTTTTCGAGGAAAAGAGTTCACCAATCAGCACGGTCGATCTGAGTGATGACTCTGGGGATTATTTACAGAATTGCTGTCAAGATAGGGGAAAATCAGATTCTGATATTGAATTGATGGAGGACAATCAGCTTTGCATAGCCCTATGCATGTCGCAGCCGCAATGTATTAAAATTCTTGGTCCACCCTGCCCATTGAACCTGAATCCTATGGATACTGAAGCTGGAGAACTTTTTCTTAAAAGAATCAGCATTACAAAATGAACCAAAAAAAGATAGAATCCCCCTTAGAGATGATGAAAACCATGCTGCCAATCTTGTTGATATCAAAATGAATGCAGTGCATAAAAGAAGCAAGTCTGTTGGCTCTTCTGGCCCTCTCTTCAAGCTAAATAGTTCAGGTCGAAGGAATAAAAAAGTGGTCTCATTTGCTAAAGGAAAAGCCACTGAGTCGGACTCGTCACCCTCACTTTCATCATGATTAACTTCCTTACATGGAATTGTAGAGGCATTGGCAATGAGCCTACCCAAAGGCACGTATACAACACTTGTAGAACGAATAAAGTCAAATTTGTGGCTCTTCTGGAACCTAAAGTCGCTTTTGAAGAGTTTTATACAAGAAGGTTGGATTTTCATAAAGCAGTGTGAACTGTTCTAACTACATTTGGCTTTTGGCGGACTTTGATATTGACTTTGAAGTCACTTGGGATCACGAACAATTTGTCCACATTCTTATCAGAACCCCTTACTGAATGCTCCACTTTGGTACACAATTGTATATGCTAGTTGCTCCAGATCAGATAGAAGAGAGCTATGGGACTGTATCCGTCAGATTGCAGCTGACCACGGACATGAACCTTGGATCATTGGTGGAGATTTCAACATCATTCTCACAGCTGAAGAAAAACGAGTAGGTGCCAACCCTAAATTCAGAGCCATGGAGGAATTCGTTGATACAATGTTGGAGTGTGGCCTCATTGATGCAGGATTTGAGGGATCATATTACACATGGTCTAACAGATTACATGGGAGAGGCTTGATAGATTTATGTATTCAGAAGCTTGGCTTGATGTTTTCTCATCTACCAGAACTATTCACCTCAAACGAACGTGGTCAGACCATGCGCCTCTTCTCATTAACCTGGAAAGCAAAGCTGTGAAACCGCCATCCTCATTCAGATTTATGCGAATGTTGATGAGACATCATGACCTGTTACACTTGGATGCTCAACCGGGCGTTCGATGTAGAATGTATCAATACTAAGGCACGTATCATACATAGGGCATAGATGAATTGAAAACAATAAAAGCGTAATAAATTGTTACCTTTGTAGTTTTCACGTGCGTACGACTACTAGCTTTGTTCCTTCTTCCAAATGTTCACCAAGTTCAAATGTATGAACTCTCCAAAGGTGAACCACACCACACCGGAAGAAACTCACGTTCTCCTTGCTAGAAGAAAATGGGTTTATGAAGGAATCGATTTAAGAAGATAACCACTATGAATTAATGTTCTTCTTAAACTTACTTTGTTCTTCCCTTTTGATCCAAGATCAAGTGAAGAACACTAGTAAAAGAGGGAGAGAGGTCCGACAATATAGGGAGAGAGGAGAGGCCGAATTTTTTATTCTTCTTTTCTTAGAAGAGTTAAATTATGATTCTCTTACACAAGGTGTTAGTATATACTCATATATATACATAATTAATATGATTATTCGAATGTGTCTAGGTTCATCCTAGGATGTCTAGATACATCCCAATCAATCACCATTAAATCTTCAATCAAGCCTACCAATTTTTAAGGTATGATCAAATCATACCAAAACAGAAGGCCTTGACTGGAGTTGATTTGTACCTTACCAAAAGAGACAAGTCAACTACCACCTTGCATCCAACATGGCCGGATTTTGCTCCTTCCAAGGTAGCATTTTTGGCCATGCTCATTTAGGGAAGAATTCCAACTTCTTCCTATTCCAAAATAAGAATAAATTCTCGTCTCGGGTCAAAATTTAATGGACCGAGTTTTACCGTAATCCAATTACGACGAACCTGAAATTAAATCCAATTTAATGTCCACGAAAATAATTTCCGTTGATCTTTTAATCCAATCAAAAGATCCAACATCTCAACTTTTTATATTTAATCGATAAATTCCATTTACCGATTAAACGAGGGCCCGATACAATATCGGCCCGTCCATCCAATGGACAACCCCTTAAGTAACCGAATTACTTATTTATCCTTCGAGATTGACTCCAAGTGAATCTCTCAACCTTCTCGGTGATTTGTGTGTGACCCTTTAGATTCACAATCAGCTAGACTTAGGCCCGTGTCCCACAAGGGCCCGTTATCATGGGTGGCCCTCTAGCAACGGTCCATGGCATTAGAGACTAGGTGAATGTTGGCGTGAACATTTAGGCGTCGATTCCGTATGGGTGAATGATGGGGGACGGATCCTCCTCTTGGAACCCACCGTCCTCCCTGCGCATTCCAACTGCACTGGACAAAGCTTATAATAATCATCTTACAGAATGATCACCTCTCGCTAGATCCAAGCAGTCGTCCTGTGCACGTGACTGCCATGGTCCCTCAAGTCTGAGAACTACTCCCGTACTATCGGAATTGGGGAAATCTAGTCATACCGACCAAGCCTCCATGGCTTCCATATGATGATCCCCGCGAGTCAGTCCAGTCGGCTCGATCCCAGTCGACCAACCCATCAAGATCGTGTAGGCGTCCCACGCCTATCGCCGATGAAATACGGCACTCATCCAATAAACACGACTCTTGATGCAAGTCTCCATAGGACTCTCGATGCCCTATCTCGAGGTCCTCGACTTGGAACGTTTCAGACCCAACTCTTAATCAGTTGGTTTCATGACCACCATCCAATGCATGGCCCAATTGCATGAGTTGTTAATTATGGTCTTAGGGCTTTGTTGCGATATAAGTAAAACACCGTTTTTACATATGTAAAATGAGCGCAACAAAAAAGGTACCATTGGTGACGAACACTCATCTTATTCATCACATAATAATATTACATTTACATCAAGTCGTCAAATAGGTTACAAAACGCCAAACCTAGTAGCTTTCTAGTCACCTATCTAACAATCTCCCACTTGACCTAAAGCCAATCACCCATTGACCTCAAACCCATCTTATCCAGATGCTAAGTATGGGCAACTTGCGACACGAGCTTAGTGAGTGGATCTGCTATGTTTTCTGCGAAGCTGACTCGGTCCATCCGAACGTCACCCCTGCTAACCATCTCTCTGAGCAGATGGTAAAGTCTAAGAATATGCTTGGATCGGTGATGAGATCTCGGTTCCTTTGCTTGCGCTATGGCCCCGTTGTTATTGCAGAAGATAACCACTGGCTCAGCGATGTTAGGTACTACACCCAACTCTTAGATGTAACTCTTCATCCAAACCGCCTCCTTAGCAGCTTCCGAAGCTGCTATGTATTCAGACTCTGTGGTGGAGTCTGCCGTGGTAGCCTGCTCGGAACTCTTCCAAGCAACCACGCCACCATTCAGTCTGAACACAAAACCAGACTGAGACTTGGCATCATCGTCACCCAACTGGAAGCTAGCGTCGCTATAGCCTTCCAGTATCAACTCTCCACCATCGTAGATCAAGAACATGTCCTTAGTCCTTTTCAGGGACTTCACGATGGTCTTGACTGCACTCCAGTGTGCCTCCCCGGCACACGACTGATATCGACTAGTCACGCTCAAAGCGAAAGCCATATTAGGTCTAGTGCACTGGACAGCGTACTAAATGTTTCCTATGGTTGAAGCATAGGGGATGTCCAATATCCGTTTAAGCTCCTCATCAGTCTTAGGAGACTGCTTCTTGGATAACTTAATTTCATGCCTCATAGGAAGGAATCCTCATTTTGAGTTCTCCATCTTGAATATCTTCAAGACTTTTTCAATATACGAGGACTGGGCCATTCCTAACATCCTTCTCGATCTATCCCTATAGATCTTGATGCCAAGGATGTAGGATGCCTCGCCCATATCCTTCATAGAGAATTGTGTTGAAAACCAAGCTTTAGTGGTTCCCAACATCTTAGCATCATTCCCAATGAGCAAGATGTCATCCACGTAAAGTACCAGAAAACGCAACTGAGCTCCCACTGATCTTCTTGTATACACAAGGATCGGACTCATTCTTGATGAAATTATATCCCCGTATGACTTCATCAAAACGTATGTTCCAGCTTCGGGAAGCTTGTTTGAGGCCATAAATGGACCTTTGGAGACGGCAGGCCTTCTGCTATTCTCCAATAGATGTGAAACCTTTCGGTTGATCCATATAGATCTCTCCCTCTACAAAACCGTTGAGGAAGGTGGTTTTCACGTCCATCTTGAAGGACAAGCGAATCCGCCCGGGAGCGCGAGCGGAAGCAAGAAAACGATAAATGTGCATAAATTTAAATCTAATTTAAATAAACGACTCCCAAGGGGTGTACCCTTGGATGCTCAACCGGGCGTTCGATGTAGGATGTGTAAATATTAAAACGTATATAAAACACATAGGGCATAGATGGATAATAAATCAATCAAGGCATAGTAATCGTACCTTGTAGATTTAACGTGTGCTCTGGTACTAGCGTTGTTTCCTTGTTCTGGAATGCTCACAAATCCAAAGGATGGATTCTCCAAAGGTGATCAACACCACACCGGAAGAAACAGACGTTCTTCTTGCTAGAAAAGAACGGGTTTAAGAAGGAATCGGTTTAAGAGAAGAACACTATGAATTAGTGCTCTCTTAAACTTACTTTGTTCTTCTTGTTGATTCAAAACCCAGTGAAGAACACAAGTAGAGAAAGAGGGAGATGGCCGAGAGTTGGGAGAGAGGAGAGGGCCGATTTTTGGCTTCTTTTTCTTCCTAGAAAAAGATGAATTATGATTCACTTATGCTTGGTGTTGTATATTCTCATATATATACATAATTAATGTGATTATTCGAATGTGTCTAGGTTCATCCAATCAATCACCATCAATTCTTCAATCAAGCCTACCAAATATTATGGTATGATCAAATCATACCGAAAGGGAAGGGCATGATTGGAGTTGATTTTGTCTCTTTTCAAAAGAGACATGTCAACATACCACCCTGCATAAAACATGGCTGATTTTGCTTCCTCCAAAGGAGCATTTCGGCCATGTCTAGTTATGGGAAGAAGTCCAACTTCTTCCTATTCCAAAATAGGAATTATTTCTCCTCTCGGGTCAAATTTAATGGACCGGGTCTTATCATAATCCAATCACGACGAACCCAACATTAAATCCAATTTAATGTCCATTTAAATTATTTCCGTTGATCTTTTAATCCAATTAGAAGATCCAACGTCTCAACTTTCCATATTTAATCGAAAATCCAATTTACCTATTAAACGAAGGCCCGATAATAATCCAATTACTTATTTATCCTTCGAGATTAACTCCAAGTCAATCTCTTAACCTCCTCGGTGATTTGTGTGTGACCATTTAGGTTCACCCTCAGCTAGACTTGGGCCCGTGTCCCACAAGGGCCCGTTACCATGGGTGGCCATCTAGCAACGGTCCATGGCACTAAAGACTAGGTGAATTGGCGTGAACTTTTAGCCGCCGATTCCGTACGGGTACGATCCTTCCTTCTACCGTCTCCCGGCCTCAGTCTAGGGTATGGAATTGGGCGTCGGTTCCCATCCTTGACTAGGCATCTATGCTTAATACTCAAGACCACGTATGCTTCATTGCGTCGACACAGGAAACCATTCCCTGTTCGACCAACCACTATGGCCACAGCTTTAAACAGCATGAACGTGTCTCCGAGTGCATAGGAGATACCTCTGTCACATACTGACAGGGGACGGATCCTCTTCTTGGAATCCACCGTCCTCGCTACACATTCCGACTGCACTGGACAAGGCTTATGATAATCATCTTACAGAATGATCACACTCGCCAGATCCAAGATACAGCCATCATGTGCACGTGACTGCCATGATCCCTTAAGTCTGAGGATTACTCCCGTACTATCGGAATCGGGGAAAACCAATCATACCGACGAAGCCTCCAAGGCTTCCATATGATGATCCCCGCGAGTCAGTCCAATCAGCTCGATCGACCAACTCATCAAGATCGTGTAGGCGTCCCACGCCTGTCGCCGATGAAACACAACACTCATCCAATGAACACGACTCTTGACGCAAGTCTCAATAGGACTCTCGATGCCTTGTCTCGAGGTCCTCGACTTGGAACGTTTCAGACCCAACTCTTAATCAGTTGGTTTCATGACCACCATCCAATGCGTGGCCCAACTGCACGAGTTGTTAACCATGGTCTGTGGGCTTTGTTGCGGTATAAGTAATACACCGCTTTAACAAATGTGAAATGAGCGCAACAAAGCAAGTACTAGAAGTGACGAATACTCATTTTATTCATCATATAATAATATTGCTTTTACATCAAGTTGTATAATAGGTTATAAATCGCCTATTCTAACAATCTCCCACTTGACCTAAAGCCAATCACCCATTGACCTCGAACCTCTTATCCAGATGGTGAGTATGGGCAACTTACGACATGGGCTTAGCAAGTGGATCTGCTATGTTTTCTGCGGAGCTGACTCGGTCCAACCCAACGTCACTCCTGCTATCCATCTCTCTAAGCAGATGGTAGTGTCTAAGAATATGCTTGGATCATGATGAGATCTCGGTTCCTTTGCTAGCGCTATCGCCCCATTGTTATCATAAAAGATAATTACAGGCTTAGCAATGCTAAGTACTACATCGAACCCTTGGATGTAGCTCATCAACCAAATCACTCCTTAGCAGCTTCCAAAGCCGCTATGTATTCAAAACTCTATGGTGGAGTCCGCCGTGGTAGCCTGCTTGGAACCCTTCCAAGTAACCACGCCACCATTTAATCTAAATACAAAACCAAACTGAGACTTGGCATCATCGTCATCCGACTGGAAGCTAGCGTCGCTATAGCCTTCCAGTATCAACTCTCCATCGCCGTAAATCAAGAACATGTCCTTAGTCCTTTTCAGGTACTTCAGGATAGTCTTGACTGCACTCCAGTGTGCCTCCCCGGCACACGACTGATATCGGCTAGTTACGCTTAAAGCGAAAGCCACATCAGGCCTAGTGCACTGAACAACAACTGCATGCTACCTACAGCTGAAGCATAGGGGATGTCCAACATCCGTTTAAGCTCCTCATCAGTCTTAGGAGACTGCTTCTTGCACAACTTAATTCCATGCCTGATAGGAAGGAATCCTCATTTTGAGTTCTCCATCTTGAATCTCTTCGAGACTTTCACAATATACGAGGACTAGGCCATTCCTAACATCCTTCTAGATCTATCCCTGTAGATCTTGATGCCAAGGATGTAGGATGCCTCGCCCATATCCTTCATGGAGAATTGTGTTGACAACCAAGCTTTAGTGGTACCCAACATCTTAGCATCATTCCCAATAAGCAAGATGTCATCCACATAAAGCACCAGAAACGCAACTGAGCTCCCACTGATCTTCTTGTATACACAGGGATTGGACTCGTTCTTGATGAAATTATATCCCCGTATGAATTCATCAAAACGTATGTTCCAACTTCGGGAAGATTGTTTGAGGCCATACATGGACCTTTGGAGACGGCAGAACTTCTTCTCTTCTCTAATAGTTGTGAAACCTTCCGGCTGATCCATATAGATCTCTTCATCTACGAGACCATTGAGGAAGGCCGTTTTCACATCCATCTGCCATATTTCATAGTCATACCATGCTGCTATGGCAAGCAGTATCCGAATGGACTTGGCCATTGCTACAGGCGAGTAGGTTTCCTCAAAATCGACCCCGGGTCACTGAGTGTAACCCTTCGCCACAAGCCTGGCTTTGAAGGTTGTAACCTCCCCGTCAGCTCCAAGCTTACGTTTGTGGACCCATATACACCCTACCGGTTTTACCCCTTTGGGTGGGTCTACTAGGGTCCAAACCTAGTTTGTAACCATTGAGTCCATCTCGAATTTCATGGCCTCAAGCCACTTATCTGAATCGATGTCTGACATGGCTTCTCCGTACGTCTTTGGATCATTATCCAACTGACCGGTCAGGCCCAGAAATCCATACCTATTAGGTGCGTGGGATACTCTGGCTGACCTACGGAGGACTGGAACATTATCAGTGGGTACTACTGGCTCAGATGTCACTGCTGCCTCATGGGGTACCTCACTTGATTCCTCAAGGAGTACCTCATCGCGTTGACTATCCGATGGAAAACCCTTTTCTAAGAACACTGCGTTTCCCGAGACAAAAACCTTTTGCTCGAAGGGATCATAGAAATAATACCCCGCAGTTTCTTTCGGATAGCCAATGAACCTGCATAAACTAGACTTTGAGTCCAGTTTGTCTCCCACTAATCTCTTGATATATGCGGGGCAACCCCACACTTTCAAGTATTTGTAGGAGGCAGGCTTTGCCATGCCATATCTCATATGGCGTCTGGGATACCTTCTTAGATGGCGCCAAGTTCAAAATTTTGGCCGCCGTCTCAAGAGCATATCCCCAGAAGGAAAGGGGAAGTTCGGTAAAACTCATCATGGTGATCGGTTGTCGAAGCCGTCAAATATAAAAACTGATTCTAAACTGTAGTAGTCGTGGAACCAGGTCAAATCCCAAGGGAACTATCGATTAATTTCTCGATCTAGATGTAGTAACCAAAAGGGGGGTATGAATTGAGTACTAATTATGAATGAACTAAATTAACAAAAGCAAGAGTAAAATAACTAAGATGAGATTATAGATGAAAAAGTCCAATTCAAGGGGGTTCGTCTCACCAATCGTTATGTTTATCATAGATCACTAAGGGTTAATTCCATAACCAATCATTCAACTCTGGAATTCATTAAGATAGTCGTAACAAATTCCCGTTTTCCTATCATAGTGGATTTGACTCAAGCATCTAAATCCAAACTTATTATATCAAGACTGGGCACGATAGCGTTCCACATCACATCAATAATAGCATTTGCATCAATGAAAACAGTTGAATCTAGATCAAATAACCGAGATAGCTACAATTATCTAATCTAGTTTTCTCGTCCCCACAAATAACTCATGCAAAGCACATAATAAATTTGCTCACTACTCATACCACTCATTCATGACAATTACGGATCACTGAACTCATGGATAGCAATAGAATAATTAATATCGAATCGAATTGTCAGATCTATCAATAATAATCATTCCGTTCACAGTAAATCAAGACGAGAAATACTTGGCGAAATCAGATAAATTCAAGATCTCGAAATATAAACATAGGGTTTAACGTTTCCCTTGAATTGGAATAGAAAATTAGCTACTAAACAAAAGCATGAATTAAGAGGAAGAGAGAAAAACGATGATGAGAAGATCATTTTTCTCTGTGTTCTAGTCTCCTTTTTATAGTTGAGAGTCCTCGTCCTATGCAACTTCAAAGTCTTCTTTTTGTGCCAACTCTAGAGTCCTCTTTTGTGCCAACTTCTAAACCCACGCAGATCTGGACGTCGGTTAAGGCGTGATCACGCCTTAGAGGTTGTGCAAGTCTGCTCATTCAAAACTATTCTTCTCTTCCCACGCAGACTCGGGTGTCGGATAAGGCGTGATCACGCCCTAATGGTTGTTCAGGTCTGCACATTGTTGTTTTGTTCTTGATCACTTTTCTGTCTTTATTTGGGCTTTTTAACTCCTTTTCTTCACAACGGGTGCAGCTCGATCCTTTATTCAAAACTGCATAACTCGATTAAAAATGTGAAGGAAACCTTTAAAAATCATTCGAGTTAAGCATGCATATGAGAGATGAAATGAACCCTATCAAATTCCCCCAGACCAAAACGATGCTTGTCCTCAAGCATCTCTTGATTCAAAAAGCATGGATTATCCAAGTAACCATACCCAAATTTCTCTTTATGTTAGTCAAGTGTATCCCTTAATCAGCATGTCTTCACAGTTTAAGAAGAGATAGCAATATTAAGAATAAACGCTAATGGCATTAATACAGCAAGCACGTATCCCATTGACTTTATCAAACGTGAACGAAACAAGTCTCAACACTCCTCACTAGGATGTTTCTCAAATCACTCAAGAAGTGTTTAAGGAATTTTTGTCACACTCAAATTAGGACATTAGAGTGTCATTGCCATAGGCTTGCTTGTGAATCAAATCTCCACCACTGCAAAACGCTTATCAGTGCATAAACCAAAAGGTCTTAACATGGTTGTAATGGGGCTAGGGTCAAGGTGTGTCAAGAGAGGTCAAATTGTGGCTCATGAATTCAAAAGGATGATGTCAACTTAGCTGCTTGTATTCCCCAACTCATTGCCTTTTTTTCTTCCACGCCCAAGTGTTTGAAGCATGCGCATTTTCGAACATGATTTTCGTTTCACTTTCCTCTTTGAACCTTTTCCTCTTTTCTTTCTTTTTTTTTTTTCTCATTCATCATTTTCTTCTTCTTCTCTTTGTTTTTTCTTTTTTTTTCTTTCTCTTCTTTTTTTTTCGTTCCTCCCCTTTGCATTTTTTTTTCTTGGGTGTTTTTTCTTTTTTTTTCTTTCTCTTCTTTTTTTTTTTTTGTTCCTCCCCTTTGCATTTTTTTTCTTGGGCCTAGCAATATGTCTCTCATATGCCCCTTGAACCACTTCTCTAGCTCTTTTTCGCATCGACTTACAAGCAACCATATTAACATCATCCCCTTGAAAGGGTTCAAAAATCTCTGCAGGCAATAACCAAGAAAGGGATAATCGGCTGAAGATGCGGTTTAACCAAGAAAATAGAGGCCAAGGCTCAAATGAGTTTTCTAAGGGTGAGTTTCCGGTAGGCTCTTTTCAAGGATAATTGGCTATTCCTAAGTGCCCTTATATTGTCATACACCAATATGCAAAAATGTGACCTCGAAATGTATTACACAAGCAAGTTCTAGAATGCACACACTAAGTCTGATGCCCTCAATTGAAAGAAATATACGAGCACTATTTGAATGCAAGTGCTTTGGCTCAAAAGCTCACATAAAGGGTTTTAGTATTGATTCTTGAACGTTGTTTGTCTGATGCAATCAATGGGACATCTTTCACACACAATATTCTTTTATGCTACTAGAGTTCGTTCCGCCTACTAATCTCAACTTAAACCACAAATTCCTATTGGCGTCAGGGACAACACAAAAACACATGCAAGGAATTTAGTTCAAGTTACAGGATAACCCACACATTTCGTTTCAAGATCAACTCATTTCAAGCATAAATTATGGTGTTCATGACATATAATCAGTACCAAAAAAGCAATTTCACCCAGAAATTCCATCCGCAAAAATTAATCTCCAAACACAAATATTCAACAATACCAGCAGCACAGAATCACAAGAATTATCAGGCCCATAACCACCATACCAACTCATGCACAAACCTCCCCCACACCAAGTACATACATTGTCCCTAATGTATGCACATAAAACCACATATAACAAGGGAATGAAAAAGGGAGAGAGAAATAGAGAGCATCCCTTAAATATGTGGTGACGGCAAAGCGGGTTAGGCAGGGGGTGGTGGGGGTATAGATACCCCCAAAGCATGAGAGATTGTGGATCGTCCTGGGAAAAATAGCGCGAATGCGGAAGCGCGGTATAAAATTAAAATACGAAATTTAAACATGCTTTAATGAAAATAAAGAACACGTTCAAGGGGTGTGCCCTTGAACTTTCCCAGGTGTTTGGTGTATCTCATGAATTAAATACATACAAACAATCATGGAGGCCATAGGGATTAAAATTAAAAGGGGCGAAAACGTTAACCGAGACCTACCCGTTGTCGTTTCCGTCTTCAACGGCTACTCACGTTGTTCCCCGTTTTGCATCAAGACCTCGTTCTTGAGATCCTCCAAATCATGACACACGATCTACCCACGTATCTTGCACGTCGTGCTAGCAATGAAGAAGTATAATTTTTGGAGAGGATGAATTAATCACACGTAATTGATTAACGGTATTAATTCTTCTAAGTTCTAATGTTCCAAGAACAAGAGAACAAGAAAAAAAATATTTTCTTGGGAGAGTGAGACGAGAGGGAGAGGAGAGAGAGCTCGAGTAGTGTGTGTGTGTGTGTGTGTGTGTGTTGGAATTTCAAGATTCATCAATCATTGAATTGTAGGAGGCTAGGGGTTTATATGGAGGAGGAGTTTAAACCTCTTTAAACTCCAACTCTAAGAGGTCTATTTTGACTAGGATTTTGACTTAATCAAAGTCCTAGTCAAAGTAGTATTTGACCTAGTCAAATCAATCCTAGCCATCCCTCTCTTCTTTCCATCTCAACCGTTAATTTAATTTAATGGAATATTTAAAAACCTATTTAAATATTCCAAAAGGCAAAATAAATATAAATATTTATTCTAAGCCCATTAAGTTAATTCCCTTAATAAATCTAATTTATTAATTTAATTCCTTTTATCAAATAGAAGGAATTGATACTCCAAGAAAATAGAGGACCCGATTAAATCAAATTTAATCATTCCTTTTTCTCCAATATTTAATTCTAAATTAAATACTAAATTTGTGTGTGGATAGTGTGTGACTCTTTAGGTTTACCTTTCAGCTAGACTTGGTCGGATTCCTAGAATCCGTCCGTTATCATGGGTGGCCATCTAGCAACGGTCCATGGCACTAGAGACTAGGTGAAATATTCGGGGATGAACTTTTAGGTTCTAACAGTACACTTGTCCTTCTGTCTATGGTCTCACCACTTAGGGTCTAGGGCACGAAAAATACAGGTACCCATTCTGGACCTGGGTGTCGGTCTGTCCTTACTAAACGCCGCAAGGGAAACCTTCCGTTCTGTTTAGTTACTGTGGCCACAGATTTTAGGGACAAGACACAGAGCATACGTGAGAGTCAACTGTCAATGCCTTTTGACAGGAGACAGATCCTTTCTTGGAAGCTACTATCACTTTGTACACCAAAGCTGCACTAGACATGGCTTATGACTACTCAAGTGCTTCTTGGCAATCTCTCACCATATCTAAGATACAGACCTGATATACAGGTAAACTCAGCAGTTCCTCAAGTCAAAGGACTTAGCCTGTACCGTTGGAACCGGGAATACACGTCATACCTTGCTGACCCTACTCAAGGTCCTCCGTAAGATGGTTCCCGCGAGTCACCTCAGTCAGCTGCTCCCCAGCAGGCTAACCCAGTAACACTGCTTAGACGACCCTCATCACCCATCGATGAAATACGGCAGCAGATGCTTAGTGCAAGTCTCAAAGGGAATCCCGGTATCCATTTTCGAGATTCCTTGACTTGGAGTTTTCCGAACTGAGTTCGGCGGGACTGATTTCATGGGCCTACCTCCAAGCGTAGTCCCAGTCCCCGAAATGGGCTTTCAGTCCGTGGGCTTTGTTTGCGTAGCGAACAGATTGATAAAGCAGTAAAGTGAACACAAACAAAGTAATGCCAGAATGAATTTCACTTCTTTATTCATTAATAGTTTTATCAAAACACTGAAATTATCTAGGCATAGGTTACATTTTGCCCGCCAAGATTGGCTACATGGTCACCTATTCTAACAATCTCCCACTTGACCTTTAAAGCCAATCGCCCATATGTCTAATCCCCATCTTCTCAAGATGTTGCGTATGAGCGCTCTGCGACATAGGCTTTGTCAGCGGATCTGCTGTGTTGTCTGCTAAGTTCACTCGGTCCATCTGAACGTCACCTCTTCCTACCATTTCTCTTAGAAGATGGTAGCGTCTAAGAATGTGTTTGGAACGGTGATGAGATCTCGGTTCCTTTTCTTGCGCTATAGCACCGTTGTTATCACAGAAGATGACAACGGGTTCGGCGATGCTAGGCACCACACCCAACTCTTGGATGTAGTTTCTCATCCAAACCACTTCCTTGGCAGCTTCTGAAGCTGCTATGTATTCAGCCTCTGTAGTGGAGTCAGCAGTGGTTGTTTGCTTGGAACTTTTCCAGGCCACTACTCCTCCATTGAGTTTGAATACGTAACCCGATTGAGACTTGGCATCATCGTCATCAGACTGGAAGCTAGCGTCGCTAAAGCCTTCCAGAATTAGTTCTCCATTGCCATAGACTAAGAACATTTCCTTAGTCCTCCTTAGGTACTTAAGGATGCCCTTAACAGCATTCCAATGTGCCTCTCCTGCGCAGGACTGATATCTGCTTGTTACGCTCAAAGCGTAAGCAATGTCAGGCCTGGTGCAGTGGACCGCATATTGGATGCTTCCTACGGCAGAAGCATAGGGGATGACTTTCATCCTTTCAAGTTCCTCATCAGTCTGCGGGGACTGTTTCTTGGACAACTTGATCCCATGCCTCATGGGAAGGAATCCTCGTTTGAAGTTGTCCATTTGATATCTTTTTAGGACTTTCTCCATATACGAGTTTTGGGTGAGCCCTAACATCCTTTTAGATCTGTCCCTGATGATCTGGATGCCTAGGATGTAGGAGGCTTCACCCAAATCCTTCATGGAAAATTGGGTTGACAACCATGCTTTTGTGTCTCCCAACATTCTAACGTCATTACCAATGAGTAGAATGTCATCCACATAAAGCACTACGAACACTATGGAGCTCCCACTGACTTTCTTGTATACACAAGGGTCGGATTCGTTCTTGATGAAGTCATAGCCCCGTATTACTTCATCAAAGAGAATGTTCCAACTTCGGGATGCTTGTTTAAGGCCATAGATGGACTTCTGGAGACGACAGACCTTCTGTTCCTCTCCAGTGACTGTGAAGTCCTCCGGCTGATACATATAGATCTCTTCCTCAACGAAACCGTTAAGGAAGGCCGTTTTCACGTCCATCTGCCATATCTCATAGTCATACCATGCTGCTATGGCGAGCAGGATCCGAATGGACTTAGCCATGCTACAGGCGAGTAGGTATCCTCAAAATCGACCCCGGGTCGTTGAGTGTATCCCTTAGCTACAAGCCTAGCCTTGAAGGTTGTGACTTCTCCATCAACGCCAAGTTTGCGCTTGTAGACCCACTTACAGCCCACTGGCCTAACACCTTTCGGTGGATCTACAAGTCTCCAGACTTGGTTCTTGTTCATGAAGTCCATTTCGGTTTTTATGGCCTCAAGCCATTTCCCGGAGTTGATGTCAGACATCGCTTCTCCATATGTCTTAGGATCGTTATCCAAAAGACCGGTCACATTTAGAAAGCCATATCTCACTGGAGGTCTGGACTCTCTAGCAGACCTATGGAGGACAGGAACGTCAGTGGTGATAGTGAGCGTTGACTGTATCGGAGCCGGCGGTTCAGGGATCGGGGCTGGCTGTTCCTGAGGCTGTCCTTCATGCCTAGCATGTTGGACTTCTCGAGGTTGGTCAGCCCTTCGGGTGTCAATCCTGAATCCTCTAAGTGACCTCTGATGGCTGAATTCCATCACTTGATTCCTCAAGGATCAGCTCATCAGGTTGGACATCCTCTAGGAAGCCTTGCTCCAAGAATACTGCATTCCTTGAAACAAACACCTTTTGTTCCAAGGGGTCATAAAAGTAATAACCCGCAGTTTCTTTAGGGTATCCAACGAACCTGCATAAGCTAGACCTGGATTCTAGCTTATCTCCCACTAACCTCTTGACGTATGCGGGGCTACCCCACACTTTCAAGTAGTTCTAGGATGCAGGCTTGCCGTGCCATATCTCATATGGCGTTTGGGTCAATGCACTGGTAGGCGCCAAATTCAGCAACTTGACCGCCGTTTCTAGTGCATAGCCCCAAAAGGATATGGGCAATTTGGTAAAACTCATCATGGACCGAACCATGTCCAACAGGGTTCGATTCCTCCTTTCAGAAACACCATTTAATTGTGGTGTTTCGAGAGGTGTCCATTCTGATGTTATACCATGTTCTTTTAGATAATCTAGGAACTCGGTACTAAGGTATTCACCGCCTCGGTCTAACCGTAGACTTTAATTTTGCAGTTGGTTTGGTTCTCTACTTCAAGTCTGAATTCTTTAAACCTCTCAAGAGCTTCAGACTTGTACCTCATTAGGTAAATATAACATACCGTGAATGATCATCGGTAAAGGTTATGAAGTAGGAGAACCCACCTCGGGCCTGTGTCCTTAGTGGTCCATATACATCTGTATGGACCAAGTCCAACAGACCTGTGGCAAGCCTGCTTTGTTCTACAAAGGGCTTCTTGGTCATTTTCCCTTTTAGACAAGATTCACAAGTTGGTAGCTCACTCAAGTCCCCTACCTCTAGGTTCTTTGAGTCTACCAACCTTCTCATCCTATCTTGGGATATGTGACCTAGCCTAGCATGCCACAGTCGTGCGTTCCCGTTATTATCTAATTTACATTTACGTTGAGTGTTAAGAACGAAGTTCGTTTGTTGCAAGATATAGAGCCTGTTATTTAATGAACCAAGTAGATGAGCAATTCCACACCTCATCAAATAAAAGCAATTTTTATTGATTCTAAACTCATAACCACTATTGTCCAACAATGGAATGGAAATGATGTTTTTAATCATACTAGGTACAAAATAAACTTGCTATAATTCTATGCTAATACTATCACTAATCACTAGAGTGGCGGATCCTACTGCTTCTGCCGAGATGGCCTTGTCATTCCCAAGCTTCAGGATCATGTGCCCGCTGCCCAGTTTTCTGCTTATTTTCAGCACCTGCAAGTCATTGCAAATGTGAGCTCCACAACCGGTATCTAATATCCAAGAGGCAGAATTAGTGACCATATTAACCTCAATCACAAAAATACCTTAGTTGGAGAAGAGTTTGGGGCACTCTCTCTTCCAATGCCCTTTCTCACGGCAGTTGATACATATGTCATATGCCTTTGACTGTTGCTTGGAGACAACCTTTGCCTTTCCTTTGCCTTTCCCCTCTTTGACAATGGGAACACTCTTAGTGTTCATAGCTGCTTTGACGGCCTTTCCCTTCCCTTTCTTCTTTTTGCAACGTCCGGCACCTTTGCCTTTCGTCTTGGAAGTCGAAGCACCTCCAAACAATACCAAAGGCGTGGACTTCTTAGTCGTTGCCTCGTATTGCACCAACATATTGATCAACTCATGAATGCCCTTCTCAAGTGCGTTCATGTTATAGTTGACGATAAATTGGTCGAAGGAGGGTGGGAGTGACTGAAGATCACATCTATGTATGTTTCATTATCGAGACCTGCCTTTAAGTCCTCGAGCTTTTCCACCAGGGTAAGCATTTTAACCCCGTGCTCTTGTACAGAGGATCCTTCTATCATTTTGGTTCCAAAGAACGCCTTGGTCGTGACATACCTAGTATGCCGGTCCGAGACTGCATAGCAATCCTTAAGGCAAGCCATAATGGAAGGGACATCGTCTAGCCTTTCATATTGCTTCTGAATCTCATTCGTCATCGAAGCAAGTATGACGCTACGGACTTTCCAGTTATCCTTATGCCAAGTCTCGAACGTCTCACATTCTTCCAGCGTGGATCCTTCCGGTAAGGTCCTAGGGAGGCTCGTCCATGACGTAGCCTTGGTTCTCATAATCCAGGACTATCCTGAGATTACGCAACCAGTCGTTGTAATTGGTTCCATTGAATTTGTTTGTCTCAAGAATGGTTGAAAGTGGGTTCTTAGACATTTTAAATCTACATTTAAAACAGAGTTCGCGATCAGCAGAATATAAAAGACGGTGGTTTGATAAAAATTAAATGCATGGTCTTTAGTCATTTAATGCTCCCACTATTTATACGAAAATACGCTACTCTCAAATGTGATTTTCAGGAAACCGTTTCCTAGTGGGCTTGGGATCCACAATCATTTCCATACCCCGCTTTTACGATTCGCTTGGAAAAGATCCTGTGGGAGGTATACCATACCATTCTCGTTCCACGAGATTCCCAAGATTATTGCCTCACCTTTTCACATGATCCCGAGGACTCCAAGCGAATCATGTTAATCGGGCGTTAGACCCAACCCAATCGACCGAGCCACAGACCCACTGCTACCCCCACGACTCGTGAGACGGGTAACAGCGGTCTGTTTTTCGTTCATGACATAGTGCAGCTTCTTTTAAGTACAATAACGTGCCACGACTCGTGAGACCACGCTATTGACTTAAATCAGCTTCCTCACTATGCCATGGATTGGAAGGCATGGACAAACTCCTAGAGTTCATGTCCATTTTGACTAGGGTCTAATATTTAAACATTGGTCCAACCAATGTGAGAGTAGTAAATGACCGAGATCTCAAAATATAAAACATCTACACATTCATCCATAATGCGTAAAATAAATGCATCCACAGCAGTTATATGATAAATAAAAACGCCATTCATCAATCATAATAACCACATGCAAAATTAAAGCCTAGCACGCCCCAATTGGATGATCACGAGCCCGAATCCTATGCGATCCACTGAGCCCGCAATGGATCTATGGTCAATCTAGGGTTGGCCCTATACTATTACATTAATAGTAACCCAATCATCATTCTGATGGGCCTTGATCTCTTTTCTCTTTCTTTTCTTCATGGAAACGCTTTGGAACCTCTAGTCTGGGCTCTCCATGTGGACCTTCCTTCTTCTCCATCAATTACATAAAAATTAAAACCTCACTCCTATTCTACTCTCATTACATATTAAAAATAGAAACCCCAGCGAAAACCCGGGGGGAGTACATAAGGAGGGAGATAGAATGCCTTATTATTCCAAGGCAACTAGAAAGAGAGAAGGAGAAAGCGGTAAAAGAGGCACACAGGCCCAACAGGAAATTAAAGCATACATTCGATCTAGGGCTCGTGATCATCCTTTTTTTTTTTATCCAACACTCATAATCATATGATCCAATCACACAATTACAATATACCAACATTCATGATAACCAATCATAATTATTCAAAATAAATAAGAAAGTACGTAGCGTGTGTAAATATGCCATAATCGATGGTAATAATATTTTCTTGTTTTAGGAAAACCAATCCTCATTATTTCTAAGTAAAATATCCCCGGGATTCCAAATCCTATATATTTTACCTCCCAAAATAATGTCTTAGAAAATTAGGCAAAATTGAACAAAAAATGAATTTTCAGAATTAATTAAAATTAATACTGAAAAATAAATAAAAAAAATAATAAAGAAATAATAATAGGGTTAAAACCCTAGCAGCACCGGCAGCAGCGTGCCGGCGTGCGCGCAGGCCCTTGCCAACTCATGCACAAACCTCCCCCACACCAAGTACATACATTGTCCCTAATGTATGCACATAAAACCACATATAACAAGGGAATGAAAAAGAGAGAGAGAAATAGAGAGCATCTCTTAAATATGTGGTGACGGCAAAGCGGGTTAGGCAGTGGGGGGTGGGGGTATAGATACCCCCAAAGCAGTCAAGGCCACGTCGAGTTTGCGGTGCAGCCACGCATCAGAGAGCTCCAGCCGGGTTAGACGGCCTTCAATGGCGTCCGGAGATGGGGCGGCAGGCGGTGGCTGTGAGCGGCGGTTTGGGCGTTCTTCAGGCTCAAGGTCGGCATAGCTCATGCCACTCGGGGCCTCGTGATGATTAAAAATGTGCATTTTGTGCAAAGTCGCCACATCCAACGGCTCTTCCTTGCAAGCCAAATGTAAATCATGATTAGACAAGTTCAAGACACCCAAATTGACCGCAAGGTGAGTAATTAACGACCCAAGGCAAACATGCTTAGACGAAGTGGCAACAGATTGAAATTGAGAAGCAAGCCAAGCACCTAGATTCACATGCACCCTATTGATCATGCTCCAAATGAAAAACAATTCAACCTTAGAACATGTACCCACAGTGGCCCGACGTCCAGAAAAGTTAAAAGCAAGGAAACGTTGCATATATACCCATTTAAATTGGCGTAACTGATGTGCCTTGGACCGACTAGGGTGATATACCCAGGGGTCCTTGGACAACTCCCTGCACACAAAGATGGGTTCAAAAAATACCATAATAAACCAAAGCTTCACGGTACTCTTGTGATGCTAAATACTCATCATGCACAGAACCCATAGCAAGATTGAAATCATTTATGCTCATTTTAAAATCTGTACCAAGCAATCGAAAACAAATAACATTGGGTGCAGTGAGCGTAAAAGGGTCCGGTTTGTTGAAAAAAAAATAGTATAAAATTCACGAATCAACTCAACAAACACAGGCATACATATATGGGCAAACTCACACCATTGCATATTAAAGAGCAAAGCATCAATACTACCACGGATACCCAACACATCTAACGAAGGAAAATGCAGAGTCTTACCGGGGTTAAGTGGCCGAATTTTAATAACAGAGTACATTTTTTTGTGTTCTCTAGAGGTGAGGTGGAGGTGACCTGCGAGGTCCGTCTCGGTTGTGGATGGAAGACCGGCGATGGAGCGACAGCGGCGGTGCAGCAACGGAGACGGTTTTGTTGTGGCTAGTTGGTGGAAAGAAGATTTAGATTTGTCCCCGCATTTAGGCGTGATCACGCCTAAACAACCCCTCAAGTCTATACGTCTAGTGGAAAATTGCCGAGCTCGGCGTCTGCTTGAGACAGAAGAGACAGTGCGATAAGGCTGTGAAGTTTGTCGGACCAATGAACACTGTGTTGCATCTGGCATCAAACGGGGCGTGACCATTCCTTATATGAACGTCAAATCTGCGGAGGTGAGAAGTAAAAATCGTGAACTAAAAGTTCAAAATAAAGCATATAAAACGCCGGGTTGCCTCCCGACAAGCGCAATTGTTTAACGTCGTTATGCTCGACGGAGTGACGCCAATGCAATACCAATGATGCTTGTGACTTCATCACCACCAAGAAATGATTTCGATCGATGGTCATTCTTTGTGTTGAGACTTTTAATTCTTGCTACACCATGAGGAAAAACATTAACACTTTCAAAACGACCAAACCAAAAAGAACTCGACTTACCTGAGATAAGCTTCAAGCGAGATTTGTAGAGTAACACCTTTGTGCCAACCTAAAATAGCTTCTTCAAAATCATATGATCATGAAATCTCCATGTTTTCTCCTTACAACTTCTCAATTCTTCTCTTCCATCCAACTTTCGTTCATTCAGCTCTGTAAACAGTCCTTTTAAAATCATGGCAGATAATGTCTCTCGTATACTCAAATAGAGATCTTTTAGGTGGTTGGGAAAGTCTTTCAGCTTCAGTGGGGATGCCTTCGTGAAGGTATTCATTATCTCTCTCTCACACTCATCCTTCTTTGATTTTGTCACCATGTATATGGGAGGAAGATCACAAGTATTAGATGAAGAAAGTAGGATTAAATCGGTCTTTACCTTTTCTTTTTGGACGTCGGTATCTTCGAAAGCCTTTTCAACTTCATTGGATTGCACCAGTGTTTGTTCAATTGGGTGGATCTCCTCCCCACTCTGAAGTGTTATAGCACGAACATTTACACTTGGATTTGTCTCTAGTTGTGACGATAGCTTCTCGGATGTTTGAGTTTCCAACCTACTGATAGATGTCGCTAACTGCGCGAGTTGGTTCCCCAAGTGTTGAAAGCTCGCCTCCGTCCTCTCTTGAAACTGTTGAGTAGAAATAGTAAGGGATTTGACAATATCCTCTAAACTCATACTTGAATTTGATGCTTGAGGTGGGGCTTGTGTGGGAGCTTGCCAATATCCTCCGTCCCATTGGGTGTGCCAGGGTGCCGGTGGAGGTAGGTTAATGAATTGTGGTTGTTGCCTTGATTGCTCCCCATCACTCCTATAACTGAAGTTTGGGTGGTCTTTCCACCACGGGTTGTAGAAATTGGAGTAAGGATCATATTTCCGTTGGGGTTGCCCAGGAAATCCCCCTACGGCATTCATTTCTGGCATCGTTCCTTGTTGCAACGATGGGCATGCTTCGGTTGAATGTCCATGGCCTAAGCATATCCCACAACCTACTGCTCCTTGAATCTTTCCTCTAGCCATTTGGTGTACAAAAACAGTTAGTTCAGAGAGTTTTTCTGCCAAATCATTGGTGTTTACCTCATTAACTTGTTGAACATCCCAATCTCTTCGAAATCCATATTGTCTATAATTCTCGGCCATGGGAGGAATCCATTGTCCTGTTGCCATCTCGTTTTCAATTTCCCCAAAAATAGATTCAACACCAACAGTTAGTCTAAATCAAGCATGAAGGTCCTTGTAAAACAAAAAGATTAGCAAGGGGAAAAAAAGACATAAAACTAGACTAAGAAACTAAAAATAGTTCCCCGGCAACGGCGCCAAAATTTGATCGGTTGTCGAAGCCGTCAAATATAAAAACTGATTCTAAACTGTAGTAGTCGTGGAACCAGGTCGAATCCCAAGGGAACTATCGATTAATTTCTCGATCTAGATGTAGTAACCAAAAGGGGCGTATGAATTGAGTACTAATTATGAAAGAACTAAATTAACAAAAGCAAGAGTAAAATAACTAAGATGAGATTATAGATGAAAAAGTCCAATTCAAGGGGGTTCGTCTCACCAATCGTTATGTTTATCATAGATCACTAAAGGTTAATTCCATAACCAAGCATTCAACTCTGGAATTCATTAAGATAGCCGTAACAAATTCCCGTTTTCCTATCGTAGTAGATTTTACTCAAGCATCTAAATCCAAACTTATTATATTAAGACTGGGCACGATAGCGTTCCATATCACATCAATAATAGCATTTGCATCAATGAAAACAGTTGAATCTAGATCAAATAACCGAGATAGCTGCAATTATCTAATCTAGTTTTCTCGTCCCCACAAATAAATCATGCAAAGCACATAATAAATTTGCTTGCTATTCATACCACTCATTCATGACAATTACGGATAACTGAACTCATGGATAGCAATAGAATAATTAATATCGAATCGAATTGTCAGATCTATCAATAATAATCATTCCGTTCACAGTAAATCAAGACGAGAAATACTTGGCGAAATCAGATAAATTCAAGATCTCAAAACATAACAATAGGGTTTAACGTTTCCCTTGAATTAGAATGGAAAATTAGCTACTAAACAAAAGCATGAATTCAGAGGAAGAGAGAAAAACGATGATGAGAAGATCATTTTTCTCTGTGTTCTAGTCTCCTTTTTATAGTTGAGAGTCCTCGTCCTATGCAACTTCAAAGTCTTCTTTTCGTGCCAACTCTAGAGTCCTCTTTTGTGCCAACTTCTAAGCCCGCGCAGATCTGGATGTCGGTTAAGGCGTGATCACGCCTTAGAAGTTGTTCAAGTCTGCTCATTCAAAACTATTCTTCTCTTCCCGCGCAGACTCGGCTGTCGGATAGGGCGTGATCACGCCCTAATGATTGTTCAGGTCTACACATTGTTGTTTTGTTCTTGATCACTTTTCTGTCTTTATTTGGGGTTTTTAACTCCTTTTCTTCACAACGGGTTAATCTCGATCCTTTATTCAAAACTGCATAACTCGATTAAAAATGTGAAGGAAACCTTTAAAAATCATTCGAGTTAAGCATGCATATGAGAGATGAAATGCACCCTATCATATGGATCGGACCATGTCCAACAAGGTCCGCTTCCTCGTTTCAGACACACCATTAAGCTGTGGTGTTCCAAGAGGGGTCCACTGAGAGAGAATCCCATTCTCTTTTAGATAATAAGTAAACTCACCACTTAAATACTCTCCACTTCGGTCCGACCGAAGGGCTTTGATCTTTCGACTGGTTTGGTTCTCTACTTCAAGCCTGTATTCCTTAAACCTTGCAAAGGCTTCAGACTTATACATCATCAAGTAAACATAACCATACCGTGAGTGATCATCGGTAAAGGTTATGAAGTACGAGTACCCACCTCTAGCCTGAGTATTTAGTGGGCCACAGACGTCCATATGGATCAAATCCAACAGACCGTTGGCTAGCGTGCTTTGTCCAACATAGGGTTTCTTGGTCATCTTTCGCTTCAGGCAGGATTCGCAGGTTGGTAGGTTGTCCAAATCGTCTATTTCTAGACTCTTTGAGTCCACCAACCTTCTTATCCTATCTTTAGAGATATGGCCTAACCTCACATGCCATATCTGTGCGTTATCATAATCAAATTATGATAATTTAAATTACAAAATTTAAAACATGCATAATACGTATTAAAATAACTAGAGACTAGGTTAATATACGGGGATGAACATTTAGGCTCTAACAGTACACTTGTCCTTCCGTCTACGGTCTCACCACTTAGGGTCTAGGGCACGAAAAATGCAGGTACCCATATTGGACCTAAGTGTCAGTCTGTCCTTTACTAAACGCCGCAAGGGAAAACTTCCCTTCTGCTCAGTTACTGTGGCCACAGATTTTAGGGACAAGACTCAGAGCATTTGTGAGACTCAACTGTCAATACCTTTTGACAGGAGACAGATCCTTTCTTGGAAACTACTGTCATTTTGTACACCGGAGCCGCACTAGACATGGCTTATGACTACTCAAGTGCTTCTTGGCAATCTCTCACCATATCTAAGATACAGCCCTGGTATACAGGTAAACTCAACTGTTCCTCAAGTCAAAGGACTTGACCTGTACTGTTGGAACCGGGAACACACGTCATACCTAGCCGACCCTACTCAAGGTCCTCCATAAGACGGTTCCCATGAGTCACCTCAGTCAGCTGCTCCCTAGCAGGCCAACCCACTAACACTGCTTAGACGACCTTCATCACCCGTGATGAAATACGACAGCAGATGCTTAGTGCAAGTCTGAAGGGGAATCTCGGTACCCATTTTCGAGATTCCTTAACTTAGTGATTTCCGAACTGATTCGGCGGAACTGATTTCATGGACCTACCTCCAAGCGTAGTCCCAGTCCCCGAAATGCGTTTTCAATCCGTGGGCTTTGTTTGCGTAGTGAACAGAAATATAAAGCAGATAAAGTGAACACAAACAAAGTAAATGCCAAATGAATTTCACTTCTTATTCATTAATGATTTATCAAATCCTCGAAATTATTCAAATATAGGTTACAATTCGCCTACCAAGATTGGCTACATGGTCACCTATTCTAACAATCTCCCACTTCACCTTAAAGTCAATCACCCATATGTCTAATCCCCATCTTCTCAAGATGTTGCGTATGAGCGCTCTGCGACATAGGCTTTGTCAACGGATCTGTTGTGTTGTCTGCTGAGTTGACTCAGTCCATCCGAACGTCACCTCTTCCTACCATTTCTCTTAGAAGATGGTAGCGTCTAAGGCGTAAGCGATATTAGGTCTAGTGCAGTGGACCGCATATTGGATGCTTCCTACGGCAGAAGCATAGGGATGATTTTCATCCTTTCAAGTTCCTCATCAGTCTGCGGGATTGTTTCTTGGATAACTTGATCCCATGCCTTATGGGACGGAATCCTCGTTTGCAGTTATCCATTCGAAACCTTTTCAGGACTTTCTCCATATACGAGTTTTGGGTGAGTCCTAACATTCTCTTAGATCTGTCCCTGACAATCTGGATGCTTAGAATGTAGGAGGCTTCACCCAAATCCTTCATAGAAAACTGGGTTGATAACCATGCTTTTGTGTCACCCAACAGTCTAACGTCATTACCTATGAGTAGAATGTCATCCACATAAAGCACTAGGAACACTATAGAGCTCCCACTGACCTTCTTGTATACACAAGGGTCGAATTCGTTCTTAATGAAGTCATAACCCCGTATTACTTCATCAAAGCGAATGTTCCAACTTCAGGATGCTTGTTTGAGGCCATAGATGGACTTTTGGAGACGACAGACCTTCTGTTCTTCTCCGGAGACCGTGAAACCCTCCGGCTGATCCATGTAGATCTCTTCCTCAATGAAACCATTGAGGAAAGTCGTTTTCACGTCCATCTGCCATATCTCATAGTCATACCATGCTGTTGTGGCAAGCAGGATCCGAATGCACTTAGCCATGGCTACTGGCGAGTAGGTGTCCTCAAAATCGAGCCCGGGTCGTTGAGTGTACCCTTTAGCTACTAGCCTAGCCTTGAAGGTTGTAACTTCTCCATCAACGCCAAGTTTGCGCTTATAGACCCACTTACAGCCAACTGGCTTAACCCCTTTCGGTGGGTCTACAAGAGTCCATTTCGGTTTTCATGGCCTCAAGCCATTTCCCGGAGTCGATGTCAGACATCGCTTCCCCGTACGTCTTAGGATCCCTATCCAGCAGACTGGTCGTATTTAGAAAGCCATATCTCACCGGAGGTCGAGACTCTCTAGTTGACCTACGGAGAATGGGAACGTCAGTGGTGACTGTGGGCGCTAACTGTATAGGAGCTGGCGGTTCAGGTACCGAGGTTGGCCCCTCCTGAGGCCGTCCTTCATGCCTAGCATGCTAGACTTCTCAAGGTTGGTCAGCCCTTCAGGTATCTATCCTGAATCCTCTAAGTGAGGAATCCGCGGCTTCCTCTGATGATTGGTTTCCATCACTTGATTCTTCAAGGATCAATTCATCAGGTTGGATATCGTCAAAGCCTTGTTCCAAGAACACTGCGTTCCTTAAAACAAATACCTTTTGTTCCAAGGGGTCATAGAAGTAATAACCTGCAGTTTCTTTAGGGTATCCAACGAACCTACACAAGCTAGACCTAGATTCTAGCTTGTCTCCTACTAGCCTCTTGACATATGCGGGGCTACCCCACACTTTTAAGTAGTTGTAGGACGCAGGCTTGTCGTGCCATATTTCATATGGCGTTTGGGTCAATACACTGGTTGGCGCCAAATTTAATAACTTGGCTGCAGTCTCCAATGCGTAGCCCCAAAAGGACAAGGGCAATTTGGTAAAACTCATCATGGATCGAACCATGTCTAACAGGGTTTGATTCCTCCTTTCAGAGACGCCATTCAACTGTGGCGTCCCGGGAGGTGTCCATTCAGATATTATACCATTTTCTCAAGTATGGTTGATAATGGGTTCTTAGACAATTTTAAATCTACATTTAAAACAGAACTACGATCAGCAGAATTTTAAAAGACGGAAGTTTTGATAAATAATTAAACGCTTGGTCTTTAGTCATTTAATGCTCCCACTATTTATACGAAAACATGATACTCTCAAACGTCGTTTTCGGGAAACCTCTTCCTAGTGGGCTTGGGATCCACAGCGAATTTTCCCATACCCCGCTTTTACGATTCCCATGGGAAGAATCCTGTGGGAGGTATGCCATACCATTCTCGTTCCACGAGATTCCAAGATAACTTTCTCACCCTTTCACATGATCCCGAGGACTCCAAGCGAATCATGCTAATTGGGCGTTAGACCCGACCCAATCGACCGAATCATAGACCTGCTGCTACCTCCACGACTCGTGAGACAGGTAACAGTGGTCTACTTTTCATTCATGACACAGTGCAGCTTCTTTTAAGTATGATAGTCGTGCCACGACTCGTGAGACCACGCTATCGACCTAAATTAGCTTCCTCACTATGCCATGGATTGGAAGGCATGGACAAACTTCTAGAGTCCATGTCCACTTTATCTAGGGTCTAATATTTAAACATTGGTCCAACCAAGTGAGAGTTGTAAATGACCGAGATCTCAAATATAAACACATTCATCCATAATGCGTAAATAAAAAAAATTGCATTCCATAGCAGTTATACGATAAATAAAACCATTCATTCACCATAACAGCCACATGCAAAATTAAAGCCTAGCATGCCCCTGTTGGATGATCACGAGCCCGAATCCTATCCGACCCACTGAGCCCGCAGTGGATCTATGGTCAATCTAGGGTTGGTCCTATACTATTACATTAATAGCAACCCGATCATCATTCTGATGGACCTTGGTCTCTTTTCTCTTTCAGATCTCCATAGAAACACCTTGGAACCTCCATTTTGGGCTCTCCATGTGGGCCTTCCTTCTTCTCCACCAAAAGCATAAAATAAAATCCTCACTCCTATTCTACTCTCATTACATATGTAAAAAGAAACCCCGGCGAAAATCCGGGGGGAGTACATTAGGAGGGAGAAAGAATGCCATATTATTCCAAGGCAACTAGAAGAGGAGAAGGAGAAAGCAAAAGAGGCACACAGGCCCAACATAAATTAAGCCATACATTCGGTCTAGGGCTCGCGATCATCCATTTCCATCAAACGCACATAATCACATGATCCAATCACACAAACACATGCTTCTAATCCATGATTACCAATCATATAATTCCATGATAAATAAATGAACTACGTATGGAAAAATATGGTACAACCGTTGGTAACAACCTTTCTCGTTTAGGAAGACCCTTTCCTCATTATTAGAAGATAAGTAATTCCCGGTATTCCAAGTCCAATACAATCAACCTCCCAAATAATGTTCTTTAAGAAAACATGCAAAATTAAATAAAACCAATTTTTCAGAATTATCCAAAAAATTAAACAACGAGAAAATGATGACGTTAGCCAACAGCGCCGCCTGGTCGGCAGCGCTGCGCACGCTTGCATGCGTTACCAGGTTGCCGCATGCACCAACCTCCTACGCACAGGCCGCGAGCGCGCACGCGCATCGGGCGCGCGCGCGCGGCCTCCCTGCACGCGAGTCGCGCGCGTGCACGCGCATCGGGCGGGCCTACCGGGCGCGCGCGCAGACTCCGTTGTCTGCGCGCGCCTGGTGGCGCCGCCTCATGCGCGCGCTCGCACGCGGCTTCCCTGGCCGCGCTCCGGGCACGCAAGCGCCAGGACGTGTTGGCCTGGCGCGCGAGCACAGGCTCCCCTGCCCGCATGTCGTTCGGCCGCATGCCCGGTGGCCTGATCCACGCGCGCCGTGCACGCCTGGCGAAGGCAGCCGTGCACAGGCTCCCCTGCCTGCGCGCGCGCGCCTCGCTTGAGAGCACAGCGTGCGCGGTCAGCCACCGGCTGGCCGCGTGTGCCGTTTTCTCCCATTTTAAACGTTTTTGCCCCCCGTTTCCCAAGAAAAATAAGAAACCAACGATACCAAAAATCATACATAATTAAAAGCACGAAAACGACATGTTTAACGATAAAAACGTCAAGAATTAATTAAAACATGCCATACACGTTTTCATGCTTAAAACTCACACAAAACCCTAGGCCTATACACCGAACCGGGCTCTGATACCACTGAAAGCCTTGGGTAAGCGTGTGGATCGTCCCGGGAGTAGCTCGAATGCGGAAGCGCGGAATAATTTAAATTTCAAGAATTTAAACATGCATAAATATACATTTAAAATAAATGCGTTCAAGGGGAGTACCCTTGAAACTCTGGGCCTTTGGTGTATCTCATGAATAATAAAACATAAATAAAATAATCATGGAGGCCATAGGATTCTAAAGAAAAGGGGCGAAAACATAAACCGGAAACCTACCGATTGCCGTTTTCGCCTTCTAATCGGTACTCGCGTTGTTCCCCGATTTGCTCCAAGATCTCGTGTAGGAGACCCTCTAATTCGTACACGCAATCCGCCCGCGTATCTTGATCTTCGTGCTAGTGAAAGAGCAAGTATATTTTTGGAGAGGACGGATCGATCAAACGTTATTGATTAACGAGATCAATCCTCCTTAATGTTCAATTGTCAAAACAAAAGAACAAGAAAAGAGTTTCTTGGAAGGAGGAGAGAGGCACAGCCGAGAGGGAGAGGGAGGAGACGAGTGTGTGTGTGTGTGTGTGTGTGTGTGTGTGTGTTTTCAAGATTCATCATCTCCTTCAAAGTGTGTACTAAGGAGTATTTATAGAGGAGGAATCCTATTCCTCTTCTAGTTTCCCACACTTTGAATACTCCACCATGACTAGGATTTGACCTAGTCAAATCCTAGTCAAAATCTAGCTTCTTTGGTCAAACCAATATTAGCCATTGATTCCTCCCTTTTAATCTCAACCGTTGATTTAATTTAATAGAATATTTAATCCCATTTAAATATTCCAAGGGCAATAAATAAATATATTAAATATAAATATTTATTCCAAGCCCATTAAATTAATTTCTAATAAATCTAATTTATTAGATAAATCTCTTTTATCTAATAAAAGAAATTAATTCTTTCCAAGAAAATAAGGACCCGATTTAATCCAATTTAATCGCTCTATTTCTCCAAATATTTAATTCTAAATTAAATACGTTTATGTGTGCGGATTGTGTGTGACTCTTTAGGTTCACATTCAGCTAGACTTGGTTGGATTCCTAGAATCCGCCAGTTACCATGGGTGGCCGTCTACCGACGGTCCATGGCACTAGAGACTACGTGAATATATGGGGATGAATATTTAGGCTCTATAGTACATCTATCCTTCCGTCTACGGTCTCACCACTTAAGGTCTAGGGCACGGATAATGCAGGTACCTATTTTGGACCTAAATGTCGGTCTGTCCTCTACTAAACGCCGCAAGGGAAGCCTTCCCTTCTGTTTAGTTACTGTGGCCACAGATTTTAGGGACAAGACACAGAGCATTTGTGAGACACAACTGTCAACACCTTTTGACAGGAGACAGATCCTTTCTTGGAAACTACTGTCACTCCGCATACCGGAGCTGCACTAGATATGGTTTATGACTACTCAAGTGCATCTTGGCAATCTCTCACCATATCTAAGATACAACCCTGATGTATAGGTAAACTCAGCAATTCCTCAAGTCAAAGGACTTGACCTGTACTGTTGGAACCGGGAACACACGTCATACCTAATCGACCCTACTCAAGGTCCTCCGTAAGACGGTTCCAGCGAGTCACCTTAGTTAGCCGCTCCCCAGCAGGCCAACCCACTAGCATTGCTTAGACGACCCTCGTCACCCGTCGATAAAATACAACAGCAGATGCCTAGTGCAAGTCTCAAGGGGAATCTTGGTACCCAATTTCGAGATTCCTTGACTTGGAGATTTCCAGACTGATTCGGCGGAACTGATTTCATGGACCTACCTCCAAGCGTAGTCCCAGTCCCCGAAATGCATTTTCAGTCTGTGGGCTTTCTTTGCGTAGTGAACAGTTATAAAGCAGATAAAGTGAACACAAACAAAGTAAATGCCAAATGAATTTCACTTCTTATTCATTAAGGAGTTATTAAAATCTCGAAATTGTTCAAACATAGGTTACAATTCGCCTACCAAGATTGGCTACATGGTCACCTATTCTAACATTCCATACCCTAGACTAAGGCCGGGAGACAGTCGACAGTAGGACCGTATCGATACGAAATCGGCGCCTAAATGTTCACACCAACATTTACCTAGTCTCTAGTGCCATAGACCATTGCTAAACAGCCACCCATGGTGACGGGCTCCTATTGGACACGAGCCCAAGTCAAGCTGAGGGTGAACCTAAGGGTCACACACAAATCACTGAGGAGGTGAAGGAATTGACTTGGAGTCAATTTCGGGGGATGATAAGTAATTGGATTACTTATGGGATTTTCCATTAGATGGACGGGCCGATATTATATCAGGCCCTTGTTTTATCGGTAAATGGGATTTATCAATTAAGTAAAGAATCGAAGATTGGATCTTTTAATTAGATTAAAAGATTAATGAGAATTATTTAATTGGACAATGAATTAAGTAGGATTTAATTCTGGGCTTATTGTAGTTGGATTACAATAAATCCGGTCCATTGAATCTTGGCCCAAAAGAGGTGTTAATACCACTTTTCGGATTAGAAGAAGTTGGACTTCTTCTAAATGGGGATGGTCGAAAATTTCTTCTTTTGGAAGCACTAAAATCGGCCATGAAGGCCTTTGATGACAAGTTGATTTATCTCTTTTGGAAAGAGATAAATCAATTCCAATCAAGCCTCTTTCACTGGGTATGATTAAATCATACCTTATGAAATGGTAGGCTTGATTGACGATCAATGGTGATTAATGGGAATGTATCTAGACATCCTTGGATGAATCTAGAAATATTCCAATAATTAACATTAATAAAGTATATATATGTGTATATACTATCATCAAAGACAAGAGTTTTATTATTCATCTTTTTCTAGGAAAAATATGAACACTCTCTCAAGCCATTTTCGGCTCCTCTCTCTACTCTCTAAATCCTCTTTGTTGCTTCATTGATCTACGATCAATTGAAGAACAAAGTAAGATCAAGAAGGAACACTAATTTGATAGTGTAATCTCTTCTTCGATTTCAACCTCTAGATCCATTTTTCTCTAGCAAGAAAAACGAGATCTCTCCCGGTGTGGTGTGGACTACGTTAGAGGGTCTTTACGTTGAGGCCTCGCGTAGATGAACGTCGGGAGGAGATCAACGCGTTTAGCCGATCGGAGTAGAAAATCGAGAAAGGTATTTTACTTTTATGTTCTTGTTTTTCTTCTTTTATTCCATAGGCATGAACGCTTGTTTTTTATATATGTGTTTATATTACGCGTTCATACACCAATAGTCCAAGAACTTTCAAGGCACTGCCCTTGAACGCGATTTAAATTCTTTTACTCCGCACATTATTATCTCCACCGCGCTTCCGCGGCGTTCCTGGGCCGATCCGCTTTCTTTCAATCACTACATAAAATTACTAAAATTACCTAAAATAACATAAAATTAATAAAATTACAGAAAATTACCTAAAATTTCTAAAATTACCTAAACTTATAGACAATTTACCTAAAATTACATAAGTTACCAAAAATTACCAAAAAATACAAAAATATTACATAATTTTTTTTATAATTGTAGAAAATTATTTTCCACAAGGGGTCATTCGAGCGTATCTAAATAGATACTATGTATTTTAGCCCTTATAAAAAGAAAACGGATTCTTAAACCCCTTTCACGCTCATGTCACGTCGAGGTAC